>JANTQA010000012.1:16792500-16991875 GCA_027625915.1 Anaeramoeba flamelloides | reverse complement strand
CTAGAATTGCAGTTTTAAACTTATCAGGTAGGAGATATTAAAATAAAAAGATAAATTTAAAAAAGAAGATGTATATATTATTACAATATATATATATATATACCATAACAAATTTTTTATTTCTGTTCATCATCCACTTCTTTATTATTCAAATTAAAAAATTTAAAAAAAATAAAATTAGTAGAATACCTATTGTTTATTATTCAAGGGGGGTGTCTTTTTTGAGGTGGTTATTATTTGGATTTGACTTTCTCTTAGAAAAAAAAGAAGGGTAATCAAGATTATTACATGTTCAATTGTTTTGTAGATGATCTGATTTACTGATGGGATGATTAATAGAAATAAATGATACAAAAATCTCTAATTAAGAATTATGATTCACATTAACTAAAACTTCAATTTCAAAAGAGAGTTTATATCTTGGTGTTACAAGAAAGAAACTGTTTAAAATTCAAAGCCAAGGCAAAGTTAGGGTCAATTTTAAAAAAATTAATCAATATCTCAAGCAAAAAAAAAAAAAAAAATTCTAATGAATTAATAGATTCAATTTTTTAAAGCTGTATTACATTGCCAATTATTATAAAGATTGTAAATATTTGATTTGACAAAAAACAAATTGTAAAGATATTGAGACGATGGATTAATAAAAAATACATAATTTACATTGATTAACCCACTCCCCTAGACTTATTTATAAAATTGAAGCAAAGTGAATCTAAGTCGAAGAACAATATATAAAAAAAATAACATTCAAAAATTATAAATCCTCCATTTTTGATAGATTAATTAATTATCCCCCTTTTAGAAAAAAAGAATCAGAAAATATAAATTGACACTCTAAAAAATTATAAAAAACTCGAAAATGTACTAGACAATTTTTAGAATTAAAACCTTAGAAAATAGTCAAAGTTGGAAATGTCGTTGGGTTTTTAATTTAAGAGAGAAAGCCTTGAAAATTTAAGAAATTTTCCCGATTTATTGTACTAAAAAAAAAAAAACAAGATATCTAAAATTATATATATCAATAATATATAATAAGTTATTTCTAAGTGCAATGATTGTCTATATTTTACTTGAGGTTTCTGTTTCATTGTAAATCAATAGATTTTGTTAGGTTTTTTGAGTTTTCAACTTATTGATTTTCCTTATGTTTTTTTTTTTACTTTTCCAAAATAAACCAAAATTTGTTAAAATTTCTGTTTATTTCACAAAAACTAAAAAAACCTAAAGGCTGTTAAATAAAATAGAAAACTAAAAAACCTAGAACACTTCACAAATAAATAGAAAACTCAAAAAAAAACCAACAAAAAATCTATTTATTTTCAAAAAGAAACGGAAAACCCAATGAAAGCCAAAAGGACACTTTTCCAGAATTGAAAAGTATAGAGGAAAATCAAATATTTTACTTCAATTCTTTTGAATTCCGGAAAAATGAAAAGATGATTTTTTTAAATTTAAAGGATGACAAGAAAATTAATTTAATTTTCTTTTTAATTTCTTAAATTAAAAAACCTAACTACAAAAATAATATTTAAAATGGAAGGATTCAACTTCAATTTTAAAACTCAGAAATTTGTACAAATTACCTTAAGGGTCTATTCATTTACCGTTAAAGACACCATACTTAAGGGGGTGACCTGAGACCAAAAAGGGTATTCTGAAATAGGTCTTCTTTTGTTTACAAAATTCAAATAAAAAAAAAATTCCATTGGATCTCTTTGACTAAAAAAATTCAACGAAGAAAACTAGTTCTCAATTTCAAAAAATCAAAATTTTTAAAAAAAATTTCATCTTTTTCTCATTTTCTTTTTTCTAACGAGGGGCTTAAATTTCAATAATTTAAAACAAATTGCTTTCTTGAATTTCGCAATCAATTTAATTCGATTTAATCCTTTAGTGGTTATTTTGAAACCCACTAAATTTGACCAAGAAAGGATTATGTAATAATCTTGAGATAAAAATTACTCATTTGAAAAAAGAAAAAATTGAAAAATAAAGTCACCGAGATCTCAAAAAGCGCCAGATAGTGACACTTCAAAACTGACACAGTTGTTTTCAAAATTGTATATTCTAACCATTCTAATTGGAAATTGAGTGTCGCTCTTTGGCGTTTTTTCTAAAAATGTCCTCATTTTTGGTTGTTGATTTTTAGAGATCGATCGTACATCATAGGTTGGTTGGTTTTTGATTGCTGTTAGGGTAAAAATAAAAATTACTAAAAAGTTTTTTTCCATTTCAGAATTGAAAATTTCACCGTAATGACTCAACCCTTAACGAGTATTCTTATGATATGAATAAAAATAAATCAAAACTATGTCAATTATGTAAAAAAAATGAACAATTTAGATATTATGGAAGATTTATAACATTTTCTATGGAATTGCTCAGCCTATGAAAATAATCGCAAAATCTGGATATCTCAATTAAAAAAAAATAATATATCTAATATATTAAATAATAATAATATTTCTAATATTATTATAAAAAGGGATCCAAACTGCTTATTAGCCTTAGTGAGTAATAAACTTAATTTTGATTCTTTAATTAAATACTTAAATAAAAAATTAGGAATTCAGGCAAATAAGAGGGGTCAATAACTCCTCGTCAAAAAATAAATAAAAAAAAAATAAACAACTTTTTGATTTTTTATACTTTTTCACTTTTCCAAATTTCCCTTCTTAAGTTGCTTGGGTTCCTTAGGTTTCTTCTCTTTTTGTTTTTTTTTTTGTGTTTGGGGAAGGTAAAAGGAATAAAAAATCATTATAAGAATTGGTTGACCTGGTCATGACTAACCCAACCAAACTTGTTCATGATCAGATCTAAAATGAATTGAGCTGGATTTACAGTCAATTTCACTTTTAAGGCACAAACTTTCAACGAAATTTAAGGCACAAAAAAAATCTCAAATTAAGGCACAAAATTCGGATTCTAGTAAAATAAATTGTAAAAAAAAAATTCCAAATTTTGAGCCTTAATTTGAGATTTTTTTGTGCCTTAAATTTCGTTGAAAGTTTGTGCATTAAAAGTGAAACTGACTGTATGCTACTGAACAGAATCCAACGAATGCGATTGAAAGCCGAACCAAAGTGAACCGAATTGAACTTTCCGTACTATCTGTCGAGTCGTTACTTGGACTGGGTATTTTACTGTCGAGTCAGTATCTTGTACTGGGATTTTGCGAAAACAAGATTTGGGAAACTTGCAAAAAAAAAAAAAAAAAAAAAAAAAAAAGCAAAGCAACTGAATTGAAAATTTCCAAAACCAAATCTTATTCATAAAAACCAGAGCTTTTTAGATTCAGCCATCTATGAAGTTCTAAATCAAAATTTAATAAACAGCCTTTTTCATTTGATCTATAGTTGTTCAAATATTTAGAACTCTTTATTAAAATAACCTATGGTGCTGATCCAAAAAAAAAAATGACATAAAAGGAAACAACCACCAGCCCATTCAATACCCAAAAAAAAAAAAAAAAACTTTTCACCGAAGTTTTTTAAATTTTCTATTATTTTTTGACTCTTTCATTTCTTGCTTTTCTTTCTCTGTTTCTTGTCCTTTTTCAGAAATAATTTTTTCTTTTCATTTTTTAAAGAAAAGATATCCTCTGAACTGTAATCCTGCCTATATTAAGGTTAGGATAAAAAACACTAAATACAATTTTAGAGTTTCAGGCAAATAGGGGGTAATTTTGTTAGATCACCTCGGTTAAACAATAAAAAATAAAAAAAAAATAAACAAATTTTTTTGGGTGTTTGAAATATTCACCAAAATACCCGAAAATCGAAAATACCCGTCAAATTTTTTAACCACATAAAAACACGTCATGAACAACTTTTAAGATTCCCTAGTGCCAATGTACCCAGTTTAACGGTAAAATAACAATTTTACTTTTGACAAAATATTTTTTTTTTTTTAATTTTCTACTTTAAACTACTCTAAAGAGTTTTTGGTACCATTTGAGTACCTTTTTAGTATGTTTGTGTAATTGTTGGTATTTATTAGGATAAGTGTATAGGTATGTCAGGGTATTGGTCCGGGTTGTGTTTGTATGTTTTGGTTAAACCAGCACCTTTTATGGAATGGGAAGTTTAATAAAGTTTGGCTTGGGTCACCTTCTGTAGGATATGTGTATGTATTGTACGATTAGATATTACTCGGTTATTTTTGGATTGTATTTAATATTAAAAAATTATGGGTAATGATATACAATTAGAAATTTTCAATTCAAGTACATTTTCTCTCATTTAGTAAATACCATTTCGAAATGATCATAATTGTTACAATCATCCAGGATACTTATTCCTTTCACACACAATGGATTGAATACCATTCCTTAAAATTTACTTTTTTTGAAATTTGATATTTTCAGAAAAAAATGTTCAAAAACAAAAGCTAAATTTACCCTTAAACTGAGTATATTGGCACCAGTGTTTCATAGAAGTTGTTCAAAAAGTGTTTTTTTTGTGGTTAAAAAATTTTCGAGTATTTTCGATTTTCGGGTATTTTTGGGAATATTTGATAGATTCCTTTTTTTCATATCTAATCTTGAAAAAAAAAACCTGGTGTGAAAATTCCCCAAGACATTATTATTTAATGTTAATATTTGGAAATCTTCAAATCTAAATTGGTTTTTATTATGAAATGAAATTTTTATAAACTTTGGAATAAACCTACACTAAATTCATTAAAGTACTCTATCTATAGAATACTAATTTTGGTGTTTGTAACTAAATAGATCTGCAATTTGGAAAAGAAAACAGGCTAGTATGGTGGTTTGATATGAATTTGTAAAACAATAGTTAAATCCTGAAAAAAAAAAAATTATAAAAGTCAAAATTGGTTATTGAAACAACTGGACAAATATATAAAAAAAATATTTTTGTAGTTTGACCAATAATATCATTGAACTTTTACACAGTTCTTGGCTTATGTGGTCAGAAAGCTAGATCTAAAAAAAACATTCACAAAGCAGTTGTATTCTTAAAGATTGTGTTACAGTCAGTTTCACTTTTAAGGCACAAAAAAAACTCAAATTAAAGCACAAAATTCAAATTCTAGTAAAAATAAATTGTAAAAAAAAATATTCCAAATTTGTGCCTTAATTTGAGATTTTTTGTGCCTTAAATTTTTGTTGAAAGTTTGTTGCCTTAAAAGTGAAACTGACTGTAACTAAAGATCTCAATTCTAAAAAAGTTTCATTTGGCATTTTTTTTAATTCCTTTTCTAAATCGAAAGAAAATTCAAACTAATAGTATCCTGGTATTTGATAATTTACAGCCCTTCCATTCGACTTGTGAAGCTTTTTTTCTTTCCTTTAAGCAAACCTTAAATTTTTGGATTTCCTTCAAAGACGCTTTAAAAGACACTTTTTGAAGATGCTTTAAAGACCTTTTACAACTTTTTCTATTTTCTTTGCAAAAAATCTTTTAAAGATCTTTTAAACTTTCTTCAATTTTTTAAACTTTTTTCAAACAAACAAAAAAAAACCACAAATAACTACTAACAAAAAACACCAAATTAAGTTTGAAACAATAACTACCACTTTTACTCTGGCTCTACCTAAGACTAGATCTGTATATTGTTATTCAAAAGCTCTACTCAATTTTACAATACTCGCTCTATTTACCATACAGCCAACTTTTAAAGTTGATAATTTGTTCCTAAATTGCTTTTTAAAACAAATGAAAATTGTACAGTCAGTTTCACTTTTTAAACTTTCAACAAAATTTAAGGCACAAAAATTCAAATAAAAATTTTTTTATTGTTTTTTAAATTTATTATATATTGTTAAATTTGCTTAAATTCAATCAATTCCATCATATTCATACAAATCTACATCTACGTCAAAAGTTCTCAAACTCCTATTTAAATTGAAATTGGAAAGAAGAAAATTATCTCTCAAACAGTTCAATATCAAATTTTTAATTTAGAAGAATATAGAGTTTATTCTAAATCTTGAATACCCGACAAGTATTTAATCGATCTGTACATGAAGTAATTGAATGGAAAATTGGTTTGAAAAAAATATTTTTGATTACAATTTTCATTTGTTTAGAAAAAGCAATTTTAGGAACAAATTATCAACTTTAAAAGTTGGTTGTATGGTAAATAGAGTAGAGTATTGTACAATTGAGTAGAGCTTGTGAATAACAATGTGTAAGATCTAGTCTTGGGTAGAGCCAGAGTAAAAAAGTGGTAGTAATTGTTTCAAACCACCTTTTGGTGTTTTTTTTGTTGGTAGTTAATTGTGGTTTTTTTTTGTTTGTTTTAAAAAAGAAGTTTTAAAAAAATTAAGAGAAAGAAAGTTTAAAAGATCTTTAAAAAGATCTTTAAAAGATCTTTAAAGAAAATAAAAAAAAAGTTTAAAAAGGTCTTTTAAAGCATCTTTAAAAGGTCTTTTAAAAAGGTCTTTAAAGGAAAGATAAAATGATCCTTAAAAGCATCTTTGTAAAGGGTAAACCTTCACAAGTCAAATGGAACGGCTTTAGATTTAGATCTTTTAAAAAGTAACTATATTTAGACTTTTTTGAATTTCAAAGATTAACTCAATAACAACTCAACAAAAAAGACATATAGACTGATTATTTTTTGTTTTGCTTCTTGATATATAAATATACTTGTAACATCAATATATTTGCATGATTTGAGAAATAATTTGTCAAAAAATCTTATTTTGTGACATTATAAACTTTCTGAAAAAAAAATGAATTTTTTACCACCAATCTACATTTCTCCACAACTTAAGCGTGGATATTTGCAACCAATGTGCTGCCAAATATTGATAATTCAACCTTTTAAATTTATGGTGAACTTCTGTTTTTTTTCTGAAATTGTTGGGGGTTCTTTTTACTATTACAATAGACTCGCTTTCACTTGATGAGAACAACAAAAATCAAACTACTTGTACTAATCGATTTTTTAGAGACATTTGAACCCCATGTAGCACTCATGTGATTAAAACCAATACACAACATTCTCTTGATCCTAGACTTTCCCTTGGTAGACGCTAATGCCTTAAGGGAGTAGCTACACCATAAGACAGGATAAAAATTTTTGAGAGAGATGAGATAAGAATATTTTTATATTTAGTGTCGTGTGATCTAGATTCTCGAAAAAAATTTTTTAAAAAAAAAATTTATTTGATATTTTTCCTTTATTTAGTAGCTGTTCATCAATAAAAAAAAAAAAAATTGAGATTATATTGATAAAATTGTCATTTCTTATTATTATTATTTTTTATTAAAATAAACTTTAATTCATTAATTCTGACACATTTAAATTGGTTGGAAAAAATAAATAATAAAAAACTACAATTTTACATCCAATTTAAAATTAATTTTTACTCACAAACTATTTCTATTTTTTTTGTCTTTTTTTTGTTTTTTTGTTTTCATTTTCAATTTTTTTTTAGTTAATAATCTGTTTCTCTGCAGATCTGAAATTTTTTTATATAGAGCTTTTAGTTGATATAATGTTATTAGTGCTGAGTTTCAAAAAAATTGAAAATACACATACAAACTGGCAGAATAGTATCTTTATCATTTGATCGATCAACCATTGTTGAGGTAATTTTAACAAATCTACCAATATATTTTTTGTTCAAACTCTTTCATTTCAGCTCGTTTTTTGGATAGACTTGTTTTTGATTTTATTTTATATTGTTTTTTTTGGATGAAAATGATTACTAAAAACCATTAATACTGCGTTACTTAAATAGTTTTTTTATATTACGTTTGGGAAATTATAATAAATTGAGCTTTTAAGTTTCCTTATTTTTTTGATGCTAAAATATTACAATTTTTTCGCTTTTTGGGAGCTTTTGGGATTTTTGATTGAAATTAAAATGTCCTTTTATCGATCCAAAAATCCTTTCATAATATGAACAAAACAATAGTGCAAATTTCTAATTAGCAAAATTTTTACCTTTTTACTTCTCCTGCTTTCCATTTTATTGCTATTAAGTGTATTGACGTCACTCCACTAAACTCTTGAATGGCTTAATACAGAGTGGAAAATCACAGCAACAATAGGTTAAATCTTAATTGGAATATATTTGGAGGAAAATTTTGTTATTTAAAGGATCAAAAGTTGAACGTTATTTTCATTCAATTTGGTTTGTACATTCTGATTGATCTGGGAAAAAAGTTCTTTTTTCTCATTTTTTTCTCATTTTTTTTTATGTTTTGTTTTATTTTTTTCATAAATAAAAAAATGTTGAAAAAAAATAAAAAAAAAACCTGAGGTATGATCGTCAAGAAAAGTTCCTTTCCCAACAAACAAAAATACCTCAAAATACAACACTGGCACTTTCAATATTGCTTAAGAAGGTTCCTAAACACACCTGTAGATTTAGCTCTTCAAGTGCAAGGACATGAACCTTAAATGAAAAAGAAAAAAAATAGCAACATTTTATTGCATCAAAAAATGACAAAGACTTCAAATTTCCCTAAAATTCTTTTTGCCTTCCCTCAAATATTTTTCCCAAAAACCCCTAAATTTCAAATTTTTAACAAGATCTGAAGCCTCAGCAATTTTAAGACCTTGGTGAGTAGGCGTAAAAAAGCCGTAATCAACTGACCATAAAATTCGAGAATATTCTTAAGAACCAATCTGGTTCTTTTATCCGGGTGTGAGAATTTACTGTCCAGTGATCAACTCAAAAGGGATTTTTTAACTCAAAAGTTTTTTTACTCAATTTTTAAAAGCCACTGCAAGAGAAAAGAGCACTTACAATTTTTGACCCATATGATCTCCTCATAGTGATTTTTGAGATAATCCCTAATTGCTTTCTTTACCTTATACCTGTGGTTTCTGTGATTTCTGTGATTCTAGTAAGGTTTCCCCAATTAAAAATCGTGTTGATCTTTGCTTCCTGTTTACTTTTTTTCGCCAATGGATTATAATTAGTTTTGTTTTTGTTTCTGGTTTTGGTTTGTTCAAAATTTGAATTTGTTATTTTTTTAGTTGTGGTTTTGTTCTGCTTTGGTTTTTGGCTTTTGGCTTTATTTGATTTTATCTTATTTTTGTTCCAGTTCTTACTCCTGTTTTGTTTTTGTTTTGTTTTATCTTGATTTTATGAGGGTTGGCTGGCTTCTGGTCTTATTCTTTTGGTTTTGTTTTTGATTTTGGTTTATCTTGAAATTTGAATTTATAATTATTTTTCTTTAGTTTTATTTTGAGTTTCTTTATTTGGTTTTGGTTTTGTTATTTTTTTCTTTTGTTTGCTCTCACCAGGCTGTTCGATAAAACGATTTAATTTTCAGTGTCGATCATAATTTTTTGCGGTTTTTTTTTATTTATCGAAAAACAAAAGACCAGTTTATCTTGTCAAAGGTAAAGCCAATCAGGTAAATCTCCACCTGAGGCCTCTTCTAAAGTGTAATCAATTGTTGGTTATGTGGATCTGAAAAAGGTGTCTTCTGGTATTTTCGTATTCCCAGCTGGCGGTGGCAGAGTTGGCGTTTTTGATCCGGAACATTGTTCTCAACCGTTGGGTTTTTGTGAGGTGAATATGAATTTCAAAAAAAGTCAGTTGCTTTCACCTCTACAATTAGTTGCAGTGACACTAATATTGTATCTACCTTCACCCAATAATCCGGGGTGTTACCAGTGAAGTTTCTTCCCATCAGGTAAAAATTCAAGCCACTTTGGAGGTGGTTCCCCCGTCTTCTAGGTTGCCTTAAACTCGAGACTATCGCCCACAAAAGGGGTATCTCTGGGAACACAAATTCCAAAATAAGTGTTGGGCTCTCCTGTTCGATCCTCAATTGCGTTGTCAACATTTGGGTGTGTGTCGTCATGTGTCGCAGCTTTTGTGCCGTCAGCCCTTAACTCATTGACAATATTCACTGCTTCTACATGCGCAGCCCGCCACAGTCAAAGAGATGCATCGCATCAAAATGTTTGTATCATTAGGGAATGCACAGTTTATTTTCCATGATGAACTTCATTGATATTTCAGATTATTTGAACAGAAAGCACATAAATTGGTTTGTGTAATATCTGTAGAATAAGAATATTCTTCTTTCAGTGTTATTTGGATCATTCAATTCTTCTTTTTTCATTTTCCGTATCAATTTCGAATAGTAATTTAATAAATTTGGGTAAATTAATTAAATTCATTTTTTTGTTATTGAATTCTAAAAATTAAAAACCTTGATAGGGTCTCTTTGTTAATAATTAAAAGCATTTTGAATTTGTTATTTGATTTTTTGCTTTATCATTTGATTATTTAAGATGATAAACCTGCTTTTCATTATCACCTTCGATTACTAATAAATCCATTTCGTTGGTTAATAATGGCTTAAGCAGGCTTAATATTAATTACCAGTTTCTTGTTTATCGCCAGTCAAAACACAGCAATACACCCATGCAACAATTCAATAACATCTGAGGCGCACCATCTTATGTTATCCTCGATGGCAGAGCACCCTACCTAACTTTCAAATTAACTTCAATTTCTTCACATACAGCCATTACTTTGTTTTTTTCGATCCTTAATTTCAGTTTGCCTCTTTTTAAATTTTTTTATTCCATTCCAAGTATTGGTCCTCTTCAATGACCCTTGAAGCAAAGCATAATGTTTTCAACCCTTCAGATGCAAATTCTAAATGGTTTATGCAAGATCTGCATTCTATTATCTGCTGTTGATTTTAGGGCTTTAATCTTTCATAAATTTCATTATTTATGTCTTTACAATATAAAAATTTCATTTTGTCCTTGAGTAGATTCCCCTTATGGAGATTCTTTTTTCTTGTGGAATCTAAATCTTAAAACATTTAATAATCATAAGTAAACCCTTTGTCAGCCTTAACAGAGACAGAGACAGTATCTGGTGCCCTGATCACAAAATTTAATTAGCCTAACATCCCATAGGTGCCACGCAACCTCTATCAGGTGAAGCGGCCTGATAAACCAATTTATCAAGATTGGTTCGGGACCTTCTTCTATCAAAGCCTAGCAAAATGGTATGGCAAATTCCCCATCATAATTAAAAATAAATTTTAAATTTATGCTGGAAATTTTCAGAATTGAAATCATTTTTTTCATATTTTTTTTACATTTTTTTAGTATTTTTGCTTTTTATCTTTTTGGATTTTTTTTGATAGAAATTTTTTATTAAATATTTATTCTATTTTAGAGATAAATTTTCTAATTTGATACTATAGTTTTGAATTTCATTTTAATTAAATAACTTTAAGAAAGCAACACCGTTTTTAATTATAGTTTATTGTTGTTTTTTTGATCTTTCAATGTTTAAGTCTTCTATAAAATAGAAAAGTTGGGTATATATTGAAGTATAGGTTAAAAAAGTCCGTATCTGTTAGTTTTATAACATTTAATATTTTTTTTTCAGAATGGATCTTGTTGAATTGTTAGATCAAAAAAATATTAGGGAAAACTTAAAAAAAAAAAAACAAGTGGCAGATAATGACCTGATAATCTGATTGGTTTTATTTATTACAGTCAGTTCCACTTTTAAGGCACAAACTACTCAGAAATTTAAGTCACAATAAAAATCTCAAATTAAGGAACAAAATTCAGATTCTAAACTCTTTTTCAGTCAAAGGGGCCCAGTTTTATTGAAGAGATGGAAGACATTCTATGAGTTTAATTCATTACTCTTATCAAACTAAAATTTTCAATTTTTAGATCAAAATCATTTTTTCTCATTTTGTATTTTTTTTTTTTCTTCTTTTCTTTTTTATTTTTTTTTTAAAAAGTTACTTTGAAAAAAAAAATGTTTGAAAAACGAAATAAACATTAAGAAAAGTTAAGCTTTGTATGTTCTTTTAAAATTCATACATTTACAAGTAAAAAATCTTATAATCAACGATTTTAATTTCCTAAAGAAATTGAGAATTTTGCACGAGATGTTCCAATGAATGGACCCCAAAAAATTTTTTAACATTTTTTTTTTTTTGAAATTTATAGTTTGTTCAGGGGTTTCTTTTATAATTATGGACTCTTATATGAAGTTTATTATTTCTCGTATTTCTAAACAATCTAAGTTTGGTTGATTCTTAAAAATAAAGTGACTTTTTCATTTTTGGCTGGACCCCTTTGAGTGAAATGGAGTTTAGTAAAATCAATTGTAAAAAAAAAATTACAAATTTTGTGCCATAATTTGAGATTTTTTTGTGCCTTAAATTCTGTTGAAAGTTTGTGTCTTAAAAGTGGAACTGACTGTATTTAGTTTTTTAGTAATACACAAAATAAATTTAATAATTATACTTTAAAATAAAAAAAAACCTAAGGTTTAAAAAAAAAACAGAGATATTTTGGGTCAACATCATTCATTTTATTAAAAAAAAACAACAGTTTTCAAAACAGCTGTTATTGGAAGTATTGTAAAGAGTTTTTTGAAATTTAAACATTTCTTGGTCAAAAACCTTTCAACAATTCTAAACAAAAATACCGAACTAAATAATCAATATTTTTTGGAAATTTACAAAAATACACAACTTTTTTTTGGTTTTGTTAAATAGAGATTTTGATGATAACATGATTAATTCACGATAAAGTTACAAAAATAACGATAATTTCCATCAAATCACCATAATTTCAGAAAATCGCGAAATTCTATAAAATATCGATAAATACCAAAATATCACGATTAAAAAGTAATCGCGATAAAATAGTTGATGAGTTTTTGGGTTAATTGAGAAATATTTTTACAAAAAAATTTTTTTTGATCAAAAAATAGATTAGGTGAAAAAAAGTCATTCTTTGAAAAAACAACAAAAAAGATACTTGATCCAATCAAGGATCAGATCCAAGAGTTTTAGTGTGTTTTCATTATATTTGTTTGACAAACCTATCGATCCTTTAAGATCAACAACAATAAGAAATAAATAGAAATAAATATTTTTTCAGTTAATTGTGGTGTTGTAAATTGAGTTGAATAAAAGACCTTCTAAAACAACCAATCCTTTGTTCGTTCTTTAAAGAATGTGTTCTTGGGTTAAAAGATTTTCAATATAATCCGAAAGCTAAAAGGGGTTAATAAACTTTTCATTAGCTTTCACAACATCCTTGCCATTTGATCACCAATTATTAAGATTTTTTATAGAAATTGTTTTCTTGTTCTTTTTCTTCTTTGAGCATCTCTGTATTGGACAGAAAACACTATTAGCTCTTAGAGGTTTTTGTTTGATCGATCACCAATAAGAAGGAAAATTATTCTTTATTCTTTTTTGCTATTTAAAATTGTGAAAGTAACAACTCCATTGTAAGAAAACACATCTATCTTATATTCAATTATATTATTGGAATGGGTAATTATTAGTTTGATCATAAAATTTGTTTGAGATTTGATATTTTGTTAAAAAAAAAAAATGAAAAGAAAACAATTTTTTTCCAGAACAAACCAAACTCATTGCCTTTATAAAAACTTTACGTCTTTCAAAAAATACAAACACTTGAAGACAGTACACAACCCTTACAAACACTTTCAAACATTTATGAAAGGGGGAAATTGTTGTAAAAGTCTCAGAGATTTTTTTAAGGTAATCTCAAAAAAATAATTTTTCATTTTTTCGCGATAATGTGAATATCTTGATAATGTTGAATATCGCGATAAAGTTGGGCTAATTGCGATTTTTTATATTCTCGCGATTTTATTGTTAATATCATGATAATATATGTTATCATCAAAACCTCTAATATATAAGTAAAAAACCAAAAAAAAAATATATATTCTTATTTTTATTAAAAATTTCACAATAGATAAAAATAATTTATTAATTATTAAAATAGAAGAAATATTTTCAATAATCAAAATTAAGGAAATTATCAAATGTCAAAAATATCTATCAGTCAAAGAATTTTAATAAAATATTTCAATATAAATCAATAAAAAATCAAAGTAGTAAATTCTATATATAAATTAGGAAAACTTTATAAAAATAATCCAAAAAATATATTTTAATTGGATTAAAGATATATCTCAGAAAAATATTAAATTTATTAAAAACAGAAAGTTACTATTCATTCAAAAATCTGGCAGTGAAGGTATTCCGCTTAATTAATCGACCAATTTCAATTAATCAAAAACTCCCAAGATTTTTTCGTAAATTGTTATATGCCGGAATTCAAGATTCTTGGGACTTAGTTTCAAAACCCCCAAATTTGGATTAAAAAAAAAAATAGATACCAGAATTGCAGTTTTAAACTTATCGAGTGAATATTAAAAAATAAAAGATAAATTTAAAAAAGAAGATATGTATATTATTACAATATATATATATATATATATATAACAAATTTTTTTATTTCTATTCATCATCCACTTCTTTATTATTCAATTAAAAAATTTAAAAAAAATAAAATTATAGTAGAATACCTATTTGTTTATTATTCAAGGGGGGGTGTCTACCAGAGAGGTCCATTATCTGATTTATTATTTGGATTTATTATTCGTTTTCTCTTAGAAAAAATTTAATCAAGATTGTTACATGTTCAATTGTTTGTAGATGATCTGATTTTACTGATGGGGGGATGATTAATAGAAATAAATTTCCAATTACAAAAAATCTCTAAACTAATAAGAGATTATGGAATGAATCATAGCGATGATAAAACTAAAAAAACTTTAATTTCAAAAGAAAGTTTATATCTTGGTATTTGACTAGAAAAAAACTCATTTAAAATTCAAAATTGATAAAGTTAGGGTCAATTTTAAAAAATTAATCAATATCTCAAGCAAAAAAAAAAAAAAAAAAAATTTCTAATGAATTAATAATTCAATTTTTTAAAGCTGTATTACATTGCCAATTATTATAAAGATTGTAAATATTTGATTTGACAAAAACAAATTGTAAAGATATTGAGACGTGGATTAATAAAAAAAAAATTACAAAATTTTTATTGATTAACCCGCATTCCCCTAGACTTATTTATAAAATTGAAGCAAAATTGAATCTAGTCAGAAGAACAATATATAAAAGAAGATTTAAAACAATTCAAAAATTATAAAATCCTCCATTTTGATAGATTAATTAATTATCCCCCTTTTAGAAAAAAAGAATCAGAAAATATAAATTGACACTCTAAAAATTATAAAAAACTCGAAAATGTACTAGACAATTTTAGAATTAAAACCTTAGAAAATAGTCCAAGTTGGAAATGTCGTTAGGTTTTTTTTTAATTTAAGAAATAAACTGAAAATTTAAGAAATTTTCAGTTTATTACTTAAATTAAAAAAAAACCTAGACACTCCCCAAGAATATCTAAAAATTATATATATCAATAATACTATAAATAAGCAGTTATTTCGTCAAGTGCAATGAATTGTCTATATTTTCTTGAGGTTTTCTGTTTCATTAGTAAAATCAATAGATTTTTGTTAGGTTTTTTTTGAGTTTTCTATTTATTAGTGATTTTCGTTATGTTTTTTTTACTTTTCGAAATAAACCGAAAATTTGTTAAAAATTTCTGTTTATTTCACAAAAGGTAAAAAAACCTAGAACACTTGTTAAATAAAATAGAAAACCTCAAAAAAACCTAGAACACTTCACAAATAAATAGAAAACTCAAAAAAAACCTAACAAAAATCTATTTATTTTCCAAAGAAACGGAAAACCCAATGAAAGCCGAAAGACACTTTTCCAGAATTTAAAAGTATAGAGGAAAATCAAATATTTTACTCAATTCTTTTGAATTCCGGAAAAACTCAAGATGATTTTTTTAAATTTAAGAAATGAAAAGAAAATTAATTTAATTTTCTTTTTATTTCTCAAATTAAAAAAAAACCTAACTACAAAAAATATTTAAAATGGAAGGATTCAACTTCAATTTTAAAACTCAGAAATTTTACAAATTACCTTAAGGGTCTATTCATTTACCGTGAAAAACACCATACTCAAGGGGTGACCTGAGACCAAAAAGGGTATTCTGAAATAGGCCTTCTTTTGGTTTACAAAATTCAAATAACAAAAAAAAATGTCCATTGGATCTCTTTGACTAAAAATTCAACGAAGAAAACGAGTTCTCAATTTCAAAAAATCAAAATTTTTAAAAAAAAAAATTCATCTTTTCTCATTTTCTTTTTCAAACGGGGTTAAATTTCAATAATTTAAAACAAATTGCTTTCTTGAATTTCGCAATCAATTTAATTCGATTTAATCCTTTAGTGGTTATTTTGAAACCCACTAAATTTGACCAAGAAAGGATTATGTAATAATCTTGAGATAAAAATTACTCATTTGAAAAAAGAAAAAATTGAAAAAAAAGTCATCGAGATCTCAAAAAGCGCCAGATAGCGACACTTTAAAACTGACATAGTTGTTTTCAAAATTGTATAATCTAACCATTCTAATTGGAAATTGAGTGTCGCTCTTTGGCGCTTTTTTCTAAAAATGTCCTCATTTTTGGTTGTTGATTTTTGGAGATCAATCGTACATCATAGGTTGGTTGGTTTTTGATTGCTGTTAGGGTAAAAATAAAAATTACTAAAAAGTTTTTTTCCATTTCAGAATTGAAAATTTCACCGTAATGACTCAACCCTTAACGAGTATTCTTATGATATGAATAAAAAATAAATCAAAACTATGTCAATTATGTAAAAAAAATGAACAATTTAGATATTATGGAAGATTTATAACATTTTCTATGGCTTAAATTTCGTTGAAAGTTTTGCTTAAAAGTAAACTACTGTAACATTTTTTTGTACCTTAAATTTCGTTGAAAGTTTGTGCCTTAAAAGTGAAACTGACTGTAAAAAAAAATAATATATCTAATATATTAAATAATAATAATATTTCTAATATTATTATAAAAAGGGATCCAAACTGCTTATTAGCCTTAGTGAGTAATAAACTTAATTTTGATTCTTTAATTAAATTCATAAATAAAAAATTAGGAATTCAGGCAAATAAGAGGGGTCAATAACTCCTCGTCAAAAAATAAATAAAAAAAAAAAAATAAACAACTTTTTGATTTTTTATACTTTTTCACTTTTCCAAATTTCCCTTCTTAAGTTGCTTGGGTTCCTTAGGTTCCTTAGGTTTCTTCTCTTTTTGTTTTTTTTGGTGTTTGGGGAAGGTAAAAGGAATAAAAAATCATTATAAGAATTGGTTGACCTAGTCATGACTAACCCAACAAAACTTGTTCATGATCAGATCTAAAATGAATTGAGCTGGATTTATGCAACTGAACTGAATCCAACGAATGCGATTGAAAGCCGAACCAAAGTTAACCGAATTGAACTTTCCGTACCATCTGTCGAGTCGTTACTTGGACTGGGTATTTTACTGTCAAGTCAGTATCTTGTACTGGGATTTTGCGAAAACAAGATTTGGGAAACTTGCAAAAAAAAAAAAAAAAAAAAAAAAAAAAAAAAAAAAAAAAAGCAAAGCAACTGAATTGAAAAATTCTAAAACCAAATCTTATTCTTAAAAACCAGAGCTTTATAGATTCAACCCATCTATGAAGTTCTAAATCACAATTTAATAAAGCAGCCTATTTCATTTGATCTATAGTTGTTCAAATATTTAGAACTCTTTATTAAAATAACCTATGGTGCCGATCCAAAAAAAAAAAAATTACATAAAAGGAAACAACCACCAGCCCATTCAACACTTGAGGATACCAAAAAACTTTTCACCGAAGTTTTTTAAATTTTCTATTATTTTTTTGACTCTTTGATTTTCTTGCTTTTCTTTCTCTTTTTCTTGTCCTTTTTCAGAAATAATTTTTTCTTTTCATTTTTTAAAGAAAAGATATCCTCTGAACTGTAATCCTGCCTACATTAAGGTTAGGATAAAAAATCCTAAATACAATTTTAGAGTTTCAGGCAAACAGGAGGTAATTTTGTTAGATCACCTCGGTTAAACAATAAAAAATAAAAAAAAAAATAAACAAATTTTTTTGTGTGTTTGAAATATTCCCCAAAATACCCGAAAATCGAAAATACCCGAAAATTTTTTAACCACATAAAAACACGTCATGAACAACTTCTAAGATTCCCTAGTGCCAATGTACCCAGTTTAACGGTAAAATAACAATTTTACGTTTGACAAAATATTTTTTTTTTTTTTTAATTTTCTACTTTAAACTACTCTAAAGAGGTTTTGGTACCTTTTTAGTATGTTTGTGTAATTGTTGGTATTTATTAGGATAAGTGTATAGGTATGTCAGGGTATTGGTCCGGGTTGTGTTTGTATGTTTTGGTTAAACCAGCACCTTTTATGGAATGAGAAGTTAAATAAAGTTTGGCTTGGGTCAACTTGAATAGGATATGGGTATGTGTTGTACAATTAGATATTACTCGGTTATTTTTGGATTGTATTTAATATTAAAAAATTATGGGTAATGATAAACAATTAGAAATTTTCAATTCAAGTACATTTTCTCTCATTTAGTAAATACCATTTCGAAATGATCATAATTGTTACAATCATCCAGGATACTTATTCCTTTCACACACAATGGATTGAATATCATTCCTTAAAATTTACTTTTTTTGAAATTTGATATTTTCAGAAAAAAAATGTTCAAAAATAAAAGCCAAATTTACCTTTAAACTGAGTATATTGGCACCAGTGTTTCATAGAAGTTGTTCAAAAAGTGTTTTTTCGTGGTTAAAAAATTTTCGAGTATTTTCGATTTTCGGGTATTTTTGGGAATATTTGATAGATTCCTTTTTTTCATATCTAATCTTGAAAAAAAAAACCTGGTGTGAAAATTCCCCAAGACATTATTATTTAATGTTAATATTTGGAAATCTTCAAATCTAAATTGGTTTTATTATGAAATAAAATTTTTATAAACTTTGGAATAAACCTACACCAAATTCATTAAAGTACTCTATCTATAGAATACTAATTTTGGTGTTTGGTAACCAAAGTAGATCTGCAATTTGGAAAAGAAAACAGGCTAGTATGGTGGTTTGATATGAATTTGTAAAACAATAGTTAAATCCTGAAAAAAAAAAAAATTTATAAAAGTCAAAATTGGTTATTGAAACAACTGGACAAATATATAAAAAAAAATATTTTGTAGTTTGACCAATAATATCATTGAACTTTTACACAGTTGTGGCTATGTGGTCAGAAAGCTAGATCTAAAAAAACATTCACAAAGCAGTGTATTCTTAAAGATTGTGTTACAGTCAGTTTCACTTTTAAGGCACAAAAAAAATCTCAAATTAAAGCACAAAATTCAAATTCTAGTAAAAATAAATTGTAAAAAAAAATATTCCAAATTTTGTGCCTTAATTTGAGATTTTTTTGTGCCTTAAATTTTGTTGAAAGTTTGTGCCTTAAAAGTGAAACTGACTGTAACTAAAGATCTCAATTAAAAAAGTTTCATTTTGACATTTTTTTTAATTCCTTTTCTAAATCGAAAGAAAAATTCAAAATAATAGTATCCTGGTATTTAATAATTTACAGCCCTTCCATTCGACTTGTGAAGCTTTTTTTCTTTCCTTTAAGCAAACCTGAAATTTTAGTTTCCTTTAAAGACCTTTAAAAGACCTTTTAAAGATGCTTTAAAGACCTTTTAAACTTTTTTCATTTTCTTTAAAAAATCTTTTAAAGATCTTTTAAACTCTCTTAATTTTTTTAAAACTTTTTCCAAACAAACAAAAAAAAACCACAAATAACTACTAACAAAAAACACCAAAATTAGTTTGAAACAATAACTACCACTTTTACTCTGGCTCTACCTAAGACTAGATCTGTACACATTGTTATTCACAAGCTCTACTCAATTTTACAATACTCTGCTCTATTTACCATACAGCCAACTTTTAAAGTTGATAATTTGTTCCTAAAATTACTTTTAAAAACAAATGAAAATTGTACAGTCAGTTTCACTTTTAAGGCACAAACTTTCAACGAAATTTAAGGCACAAAAAAAATCTCAAATTAAAGCACATTTTTTGGATATTGTTTTTTTTACAATTTATTTTACTAGAATTTGAATTTTGTGCCTTAATTTGAGATTTTTTTTTGTGCCTTAAATTTCGTAGAAAGTTTGTGTCTTAAAAGTGAAACTGACTGTAATCAAAAATATTTTTTTCAAACCAATTTTCCATTCAATTACTTCATGGACAAATCGACCAAATCTACGTCAAAAGTTCTCAAACTCCTAGTTAAATTGAAATTGGAAAAGTTGAAAATTACCTCCCAAACAGTTCAATATCAAATTTTTTAATTTAGAAGAATAGAGAGTTTATTCTAAAATCTTGAATACCCGACACGTATTTAATCGATCTGTACATGAAGTAATTGAATCGAAAATTGGTTTGAAAAAAATATTTTTGATTACAATTTTCATTTGTTTTTAAAAGTAATTTTAGGAACAAATTATCAACTTTAAAAGTTGGTTGTGTGGTAAATAGAGTAGAGTATTGTAAAATTGAGTAGAGCTTGTGAATAACAATGTGTACAGATCTAGTCTTAGGTAGAGCCAGAGTAAAAGTGGTAGTAATTGTTTCAAACTAATTTTGGTGTTTTTTGTTGGTAGTTATTTGTGGTTTTTTTTGTTTGTTTTAAAAGAAGTTTTAAAAAAAATAAGAGAGTTTAAAAGATCTTTAAAAGATTTTTTAAAGAAAATAAAAAAAGTTTAAAAGGTCTTTAAAGCATCTTTAAAAGGTCTTTTATAGGTCTTTTAAAAGGTCTTTAAAGGAAAGATAAAATGATCCTTAAAGCATCTTTAAAGGGTAAACCTTCACAAGTCAAATGGAACGGCTGTAGATTTAGATCTTTTAAAAGTAACTATATTTAGAATTTTTGAATTTCAAAGATTAACTCAATAACAATCAACAAAAAAGCATATAGACTGATTATTTTTGTTTGCTTTTGATATAAAGATACTTGTAACATCAATATATTTGCATGATTTGAGAAATAATTTGTCAAAAAACTTTATTTGTTAATTATTTAATTTTTAAAAAAAAATTGAATTTTTTAGCAACTAATCTACATTTCTCCACAAATTTAAGATGGATATATTTGCAACTGTGTCGTCTAAATATTGATAATTCAACTTTTATATTTATGGTGAACTTCAGATTTTTTTCTGAAATTGTTGGGGTTTTTTACTAATACAATAGATCATTTTTAATTGATGAGGTCAACAAATATTACTACTTGACTAATCGATTTTTTAGAGACATTTGAACCATGTAGCACTCATGTGATTAAACCCAATAACAACATTCTTTTATCCTAGACTCCTTGGTAGACGCTAATGCCTTAAGGGAGTAGCTACACCATAAGACATGATAAAAATTTGAGAGAGATGAGATAAGAACATTTTATTTTAGTGTCGTGTGATCGTAGATTCTCTAAAAATTTTTTTAAAAAAATTATTTGATATTTTAATTTTAGTAATGTTCAACAATAAAAAAAAATTGAGATTATATTGATAAAATAGTTCATTTATTATTATTATTTTTTTATTAAAATAAACTTAATTCCATTAATTTGGACACATTTTAAACAGTTGGAAAAATAACAATGACATGATTTACATCCAATTGGAAATTAATTTTAATTCACAAAACTATTTCATTTTTTATCTTTTTTGTTTTTGTTTTCATTTTCAATTTTTCAGTTACTTAATCTGTTTCGTTAGATCTGAAATTTTTTATAGATGGTTGATATAATGTTAGTGTTGCGTTTCAAAAATTGAAAAATCCACATACAACCGGTGAATAGTATCTTATCATTTGATCGATCTACCATTGTTGGTGTAATTTTAACAAATCTACCAATATATTTTTTGTTCAAACTCTTTCATTTCAGCTCGTTTCCTTTTTTTGGATAGACTTGTTTTGATTTTTTATTTTATATTGTTTTCTTTTTTTTTTTGGATGAAAATGATGGCTTAAAAAACATTAATACTATGTTACTTAGATATAGTTTTATATTACGTTTGGGAAAATATAATAAATTGAGTTTTTGTTTCCCTATTTTTGATTTTCTGATGTGTCCAAATTTTCGGAATGGAGGTATAGTTTTTTTTGGGGAGAAGAGAATTTCAGATTCTTTGAATAAAACTTAGAGCTATTTTGTGGTTTAAACTTTGATAACATATAATCATATTCACTTCTCCAATTCCACTAAACCCAACGATTTAAAATCCGAATAAGTAATAATTTGACTTAATTATTCTTTTTTTTGGAAATCTTCTAGCTATTTAAGTCCCATTTATGTTTCCTTTTATGATTCTTTCAATTGTAATGTTGTTGTTCTTTTTAAACAAAATCCATTTATACCAAATTTCACTGATAAAATAATCCTTCAAATTGCTTTATCTTGTCAGGATTAAAAAAATCTCAAAAATGATGAAAAAATAAAAAATGAAAAAATTAAATGCCACAATAGAATGATGAGAGAAGGATAAAAAATAAGTTTTTCTTTTTTTTTTTTTTTTTATTGAGGAGGAAGTGTAGATTACACTCTAAGTGCCCTTTTACTTAAATTCCCTTTCAGAAATTTAAGCGTAAAATCATAGATTTCACAATTATTAATTAACAAAAAATAATTTTAAGCTATCATAATTTAAAATTATTTCATTAAAAATTTAATTCTTTTAACTTTTTCAGAAAAATTAATCTATCTTTTTTATAGGAAGGACATACCCATAAAAAGTGATCAATATTTTCTATTATTTCCTTATGTTCATATTTTAAACATAAAGGACAAAATTTATTTGAATTTTTATTTATTACATAATAATATCTATTTAAGCAGTTGGTAAATGTTCTGAATTTTAGAATTGTTGAACTTGATGGATAACTTAAATATCTTTGATTAATAAATAAATTTTTTTGGTTTTTTAATTATTGCGAAATATTTTTTGTACCTTCCAACTGGTAGAATTCAACAACTCGTTATAATTATAATTATAAATTTCCTTTTTAAGAAGGTTTAAACTCTCCGACTTCCAGTTAATTTTATTGTTTATTCTTTGATTAAATTTTATTAATTTTTCCAGATAGGGTAGAGATAATTCAAAATAAGTTTTTCTTACAGTCAGTTTCACTTTTAAGGCACAAACTTTCAACGAAATTTAAGGCACAAAAAAAATCTCAAATTAAAGCACAAAATTCAAATTCTAGTAAAAATAAATTGTCAAAATTAAAAATTCCAAATTTTGTGCCTTAATTTAAGATTTTTTTGTGCCTTAAATTTCGTTGAAAGTTTGTGCCTTAAAAGTGAAACTGACTGTACAATTTTCCATTCAATTACTTCATTGACAGATCGATCAAATCTTCGTCAAAAGTTCTCAAACTCCTATTTAAATTGAAATTGAAAAAGAAGAAAATTATCTCCCAAACAGTTGAATATCAAATTTTTTACTTTACAAGAATAGAGAGTTTATTCAAAAATCTTGAATACTCGACACAGATTTGATCGGTCTGTCCATGAAGTTTTTGAATGGAAAATTGTACTGAAAAAAATATTTTTGATTGCAATTTTCATTTGTTTTTAAAAGCAATTTTAGGAACAAATTATCAACTTTAAGAGTTGGTTGTATGGTAAATAGAGGAGAGTATTGTAAAATTGAGTAGAGCTTGTGAATAACAATGTGTAAGATCTAGTCTTAGGCAGAGCCTGAGTGAAAGTGGCAGTAATTGTTTCAAACTATTTTTGGTGTTTTTTTTAGTCGTTATTTGTGGTTTTTTTTTGTTTGTTTGAAAGAAGTTTTAAAAAATTAAGAGAGTTTGAAAGATCTTTAAAAGATCTTTAAAAGACCTTTTAAAGAAAATGAAAAAGTTTAAAAGGTCTTTAAAGGAAAGCTAAAATTTCAGGTTTGCTTAAAGGAAAGAAAAAAGCTTCACAAGTCGAATGGAACGGCTGTATTAATCGTCGTTCTTCGAACTCCTCAATATCGTCTTATTTCACTTCGAACAATCTCATTTTTTTCGTTCTTCCAGGCCAAACTCAGATTATAACAAGGAGATTGTTTTCAAATCAAAACAATAAACACAGATATTTTTGTTTTTAGTAAAAAGATAAAAAATCTTGTAACTTTTAAATAGCTTTCACTTTTGAAATTATTTCCTCTTCAAAAAAGTTGGAAACTGTTTGAAAGGTTTGTTAAAAGTCATGAGATTTTTTGTTGTGAAATTCAAATTAACTTGGATTCAATAAAATACTGAATATTTTACCATGCCTCTATTCAACACAGACTTTGTTTTGGGAATAACAAAGAACCTATTAACAATAATCCGAAATATTTGGCCAATTTTTTGAGTTTTTTTATATTTAAGGGGAAAAATCAAAACCAATTTCATCTTTAACTTTCACACATTAAAAATAGGCTGTTGGTAATTTCCAACAAGATCAAATGTTTTTGAATTTTCTCCTCAAAAGTAAATTTTGTCAAAAATTCGATTTTTCCGATTCTTCTTTTGCATTTTGAGTAACAACAAGAAAAAACAGACATTAATGAGACATCAAAAAAATCACTGTGATTGTAAAAATCACAGAAATCACAGAAATTACAAAAAACTTTCGAGAAATCACAGAAACAAGTAGAGATCAATTCTGACAATTTCTTATAAAAAATTCATTTTTTCCTACTTAGATCTCATGAATAAATATGTGTGAGATTTACCAACTACCAAACCCTCTTTTAAACACACCCAACATCAAATTTTGAATTGCCAACCTATTTATTGTTAACATTTAGTAAAAATAAATTCTTTTTCCTAATTTTTCAATTTTCTTGTTTTTTGAATCAGATAACATTTTATTCTTATCCAAAATTTAAACTTTGATTTGGAATTTTATTTTGTATGATTGAATTTTAAGTTTATAATTTGTAATTTAAATCTAAGAAGTCGAATGGATTATAGATTAGAAAAAAAAATTATTTTTAAAAAACCCAATTCTTATTTTGAATCTCAATTAATTTCAATCATCTTCGATCATAAAGTAGAGTAGGGAGAGAAAGCCTCCTTAAGGGGGTTTGAGGGTGTAGGTAATATAGCACCTATTAACTTAGGTGCGTAATTATATATATATATATATATATATATATATATATATATATTGAAAATAAAGCTTTGAGTTGTGTACGTGAAGAATTCAGACATCATTACTTAACAAGATTTAAATACATACAGTCAGTTTCAAATTTAACGCACAAACTTTCAACGAAATTTAAGGCACAATAAAAAATCTCAAATTAAGGCACAAAATTCATATTCTAGTAAAATAATTTGTAAAAAATTTAATTCCAAATTTTGTGCCTTAAATTGAGATTTTTATTGTGCCTTAAATTTCCTTTGAAAGTTTGTGCCTTAAAATGAAACTGACTGTATATATATATATATATATATATATATATATATAAAAACTCTTTTTCAAATAAAAGGGCACAATAAAAATTCAAGAATTATTCATAATTGAATCCAGTTAATTGTAGTATCCTTCTAAAATCTAAGAAATTCTTTAAACATAAAAAAACAATAAACTGAAGATTTAAAACTCATAAAAACAAAACAATAAAAATTATAATTCAATATTTATAAAAATGTATTTTCCCTTTTATTTGAAATGAGAAATATCGTTTTGTAAATTGTAATGAAAACAATTATAAAATCAATAAAAACTGTTGAGCATAGTGAATTTGGAAAAAGTTCTTTATATTTTATTGATAACTCTTTACATGTCAAACTTTTGTTCTTTAAAGTCTAGTTTTAATTATAAATCTGTAATTGATATCGATATTTTGTTGGAATTTTTATATATACTTTATTTTCTTTTTACTTTGTTCCAAGCATCAATCCAACAATGGTCTTTCTGAATTTCTATAGCTATCTCATTCGAAATCAAACTTAAACAGTTTCGATTTTTATGGTACCAAATTAGTTCCAAATTGGTTAATTCTTATCTTGTTTTTCATTTTCCAACTATTCAAAATCCATGATAAAAAAAAAACAAAAAATGAAAAAATGAATAATTCAAATGAAAATCACTAATAATAATTTTCTTATTAACAATCAAATTCAATGGTATTGTTGATTTGAGAAGTCTACCCTTTTGGTTGAAAAACGGTTTAGTTTGGGATTATATATAATTTCATAATTTATCTATATTTGATACAGTCAGTTTCACTTTTAAGGCACAAACTTTCAACGAAATTTAAGGCACAATAAAAAATCTCAAATTAAAGCACAAAATTCAAATTCTAGTAAAAATAAATTGTAAAAAAAAAAATTGCAAATTTTGTGCTTTAATTTAAGATTTTTTTGTGCCTTAAATTTCGTTGAAAGTTTGTGCCTTAAAAGTGAAACTGACTGTATTTATCATCCAAAAGACTTTTTTGGAAATGATTGTTTTCTGAAAAACCAATTTATTTAATAAAAGAAACTTTGAAAAAAATATTATTCTTAGTATTTTATTAATACTTTTTCTCACTATTCTTATTTCTCAAAAGGTTTTTAAGTTGTTATAATTTTGATGGGTGTTAATATTTTTTAAATCAGATCTAAAATTAATTTTTTCCAAAATATTTCAATTGCTTCTGGAATAACAGATTCCTCAGAACTTATTTGAAAAATTTGTACTTTTTAATAATTAACTTAACCCTTAAAGTTTAAATGATTGAACTTTTATTATTTAGTCAAAACTATACGACATCATAAGTTTAAGTAATTTCCTTAAATTTCAAATTAGCGAATTAAGATTAAAAAAATATTGTAAAAAAAAAACAATTAATAAAGCAAAAGATAATTTTAAGTTATAAAATAAAAATTAGATTTTTATTTTTTCTTTTTTTTTTGAATTGAATTAAATCAAAAATTCAATATCAAAACTTTTTAATAAAAAAAATTTAAAAAAGAAAAAAAAACAAGACAACAATTAGAATGACTAAATATAACAAAAAAAAAAAACAATCAAGAAAATTTAATCAGAATCTTTTTTTTGAAGTTCATCTTCTTCAGAACTGTTTTCGCTTTTGTTTTCGTTTTCGTTTTCGCTTTCACTTTTTTTTATATTTTTAAGTTCCAAATCATCATTTAAAGTAGAAGAAGATGTTGTTGCTGTAGATGAAGTTGTTGTACTTTCTGTCGAAGAATAAGAAGAAGAACCACTATTGGATGAATCAGAAGTAGAATCTGTTTCGTCACTGTCTTTATTTTTCTTTTTTAAAACCATTTTACCAATTTTTTTTTTGATAGAACGTAATTTTCTCATTATTCTGGAGCCAGATTGATCGGAATGTTCTTTTAAATAAATATCTAAAGATCTAAAAATTACGGACAAGGAACGTTTTTCCAACTATTTTCAAATTTTTTTGTATTTTTTTTTAATTTTTTTTATTACATTTAAATTAAAAATAATTAAAATTATTGAAATAAAGATTCAAAAAAAGAAAAGGAAAATAAAAAAGAAAAGGGAAGGGAAAAGGAAAAGTAAAAGAAAAATATAAAAAACAAAAAACTTACGACACTAGCTTCATCTAACCAAAACAAGATAGCGTCTGAAACGAAAGGCAAAATTTCATCTTCCCAACAACTGATACAATTTTCGACGTGGTCAATATTATCATCTTCCAAAATCGCCAATTCATCGTCTTCTTTGGTTTTTTCTTTTTGTTCTTCATCCTTGCCTGAAGATGAGCTCCCGCTGCTATTTGATGAATTATCTGACTTAATTTTCAAATCGTTTTCTTTCAGCTCTGTTTGATTAAGTTGGACGATACCTAATTTGGCTGATTGCTCGAGGGCGTATTCTATGATTGCGCTTGATATATCTGCGAATCTTTCTCTTTGTTCCTTTTCTGCCTGGAATAGCCAGCCAAGTAAGGAGGTGGGGACTGTTTCGTCCTTCAAGAAATGCATTATCTCCAAAGTTTTCCAAACCTTTTGCCCGCCGGATTTCTGTTCGTTAATTGAAGAGGGCAGAATTGCGCCAGAATTTACGAGGTGCTTTTCCAGCTCCTTTCTTTCTGCTTCCTTTTCCCCTAGCAGGCGAATATTGGCTGCGCGGTCGTGCCAAATCATGATCCCGAGTGCGATCAAGGACAGTAGCACCATTATGAAGACGCCTGCTGTCAGCAAGTTTTTAATGGCCGTTGAGTCGATGTCGCCACCATAGAAGAGTGTCCCGCCGAGGGAAATGATGACTCGCGAGGCAAGTAAGGAGAATTCGAGCCTGTTGTGCCTTTCTTCTTTGAAGGGCTTGGCGTACAATTGCAAGAGGAGCATTAAAAAGAGGGCCATTTCTGCAAAGGCCGTCTGCATCATGGGGTATCTGGACAAAAACAGGGTGAACATCACAAAGCTCAACCGTCGTCCCATGATGATGATCTCCCAAAAGTACCATTCGTCTTTAAACCGGCCAATTAGCAAGCCGTATTCCTCGCGAAAGGTCACTCGATCTTTGTTCTTCTGGAATTGGTAATACATCCAGAAGGGGATGCCGATCACGTAAACTAAGACGAAAATGATACTAAAGGCCAATAGGGCGCCATACCTGGACCCCTCGCAGGAATACTGTGGCTCTGGATCAAAGACTGAAAAGCCCGTATCATACGATGTACAATCCATTGGCCTCAAGACCCAATAGCAAACTATCGCATAGCAAAAGCTTAAAATGAAGGTGTAGGCATTATAGGAATGCTTGGAGAGCAAGTACAGCTCGTCCATCGTCCGGAAGTTGTGTAATTTCCTCATGAGCCTGTGATACATTTTCTTCATGAATCTCATTTTGCCGTCGTATTCCTGATCCTTGTCGAACCATTTCTGATGCCTCTTGCGTATTTCGTCGATTCTGGATTCCATGTAATAGGACCACACAGAGGCGCCCAGGTAATAGCAATAGTAGATGGCCCCAAATAGAAATGGGATGAATAGCGCAAAAATGAATTTACTGGGGAAGTTCCATTTGGAGTTATAGCATTCTGCGCCAAAGAGATCGATGTTGAGGGCGAATATGGAGAGGAACTCAAAGAGCCCAATCAGCGATTTGGGCCAGGCCAATTCAAAAAGGGAGAGGAAGGAAATCTCCTGCACAAAGGAGATCAAAATGGTGAATGTGACAAAGTACACGGCGGGCGGGTAGCCATTGGACGCAAACATGTAAAAGCCCCAGCAGATCGTGCAGAAGATGACTAGAAACGCGAAGATTCTCCAGCCAATTTTTTCCTTGCCGCACGAAATGCAAAAGTTGCCAAGCCTGTATGTGTCGGGCTTACAGATGCCGCACATTCTGCCCTCATAATTTTCACCGCATTCGCCATTACCGATACAGGATTCCGAGGGTATGCACGCGTAAAAGTAGGGTTCGTTGGTGGTCCGGTTCCAATATCCCTCATCGGCCGTGGGCATTTCTGTGCCGAGTTCCTCGCAGGTACCGCCGGCCGGGCACTCCAGGCATTTGCCTTCTTCGTTGTAATAGTCGATATTGCACAGACAGTCTTCAACGGAGTCTGCGCCCTTCACCTTCGCCTGTGTATTTGTTGGGCATTCGACGCATGCCGATTGCCCGACCTTGTCGTTGTATTTGTTGACGGGGCAGTCGCTGCAATCGCCAGATCCCTCGTCGCTAAATTCGCCAACCCCGCATTTGGTGCATTCATAGGCGCCCTGCTCGGCGGCGATTGTGCCCGGCGGGCAAAGGGCGCAGCTAGTGGATGCGTACTCTTCGCTATACGTTCCCCGTGAGCAGTCATAGCAATCCTCTCGTATGCCGAGATATTGCTTACCCGGCGAACACCCTCGCGCCTTGATCACTACCCCATAGAGCGTATGTGTGCCCGTGCCGTTAAAGTAGGCGAATTCATGGAAATAGTCCTGGTAATGGTGCTTCGTTGATTCCGTCGTTTCAAATTCCTTTTGATAGTAATCCGTATTACCAGAATCGGCATCGACATTGTACGGATCGTAATCGGATTCGCCGGGCGTGCCGGGCTCCACAATCGTTTTCCAAAACCTTTGCGTTAATTCGAGGGTGTGATCTTCGCCGCGCTCGCCTATTGCTGGTGGCGAATTGGATATGCTTAAATCCAAGTTAAGATTCCAGGGCGGCTTGACGTCCTCGAGATCAATGATGGTCAAGTTGCCGTGGAGGTCCATCACGTATGGCCACAGAAAGACGACATCGAGGAATCCCCCAAGGTGGACGGTTTGCGTTCCGCTCTCGCCTTTTCGTATCAATCGCAATCTTTCATATTGGTCCTCGTTGTAAATGTACACTCGGTATTTGCCCTGATCAGTTTGGTTATAGTCGCCTTCGAGCTTGAAGGTTTTAAAATCGTAGATGTGCTCGCTGTGCCGATCGATCCCTGGCCATAATACGGCGCCCGTGTTGAGGATATCGCCTGTAAACGTTCCATCGCCCCTGATCGTGCCCTGGTTGAAGGTACATGGATCGGGAGAAATAAAATGCGCACCTTCCTTAATTAACAAATATGGGTGCTGTAAATAATTGTGCTCGTCAGAATCGTCATCTAAATTGTCCTGTAAAAAGTCGGTGAAATTGGCGTCGGTGTCATAGCTGATAATTAACGATGCCTGTTCATCGGTATTAATAAATTTGACATCAACAGTATAATTTTGGCTTGTGCCCTTGAAATCAACTAGGGACTGGAAGTCTCCATAATTGACAAACCTTCCTTCTTCGCTTCCCAAATCCGCCTTTTTGGCAATACGCTCCGCTGCCTCCGCAATATAAAAGCTTCCATAGTTCTGAAACTCCCCCCGGCACAAATAATTTTTGCCCAGAGGATCGGTGACAGTGACTTCTTCGCCAATGGTGAAATAGCCGTTTTCTAAATAAAATTTGCCTCCGTTTTGGACTTCAAAGGGCCCATTAACTAAAAATCCCCAATGATCATTTGTCCATGGATCGATTGTACTTTCGGGAAACAGTTTGACGAGGGCTCCGTCTGAGATGACGAATTTGGAGGTCGGAACACCATAAAACACAGGCACTGCGTGCTGCGCTCCTGTTGTTTCTTGCCCATCAAGCTGTAATTTGCATTTGGATGATAAAGTAAATGTTGCATTGTCGCCCAATAATAACGTTTCGTATCCTTCCCACCGTACAGAAAACCCAGATTTAATGAACACATTTACCCCTTCAATTTTTTTCAAAACCTCGTCATAATAATTGTTACCCGCGTCTTCATCCACCAAGACCAATTCTCCCCCAAATGTCACAGTCGGGTTCTCGTTGCTTTCTGTGTCAGACGTGCCTAAAATGCTCCCTGAAACCCACATGCTGTTCTGTGTGATCTCTAAGCTGTCAATAATCTCCACCGTGCCCTTCCGGAATCTTGTCCTTCCAAATTCACACGATTCAATAACAACAGGATCGGTGTCGACATCATAATCAAAATTAATATCAACCGTATAAGTATCAGCGGCTAAAGAAATAGATCCAAATTCAATGTTTGTGAATTTTGCATTTGGAGACTCAATTTCAATAACAGAATATTCTGCTGTATTGATATCAATGAAATCAAAATAACAGTTGTTAAATTTAATCATCTTTTTTATTTTTTTTTTTTTTTTTTTTTTTTATTTGTTATTTGTTTATTTGTTTTTTTTAATGTTTATTTTTTTGTAAGTTGGGTTTTTTTAATAAGATGATTTAGTGTGTTTTTTTTGTTTTTTTTTTTTTTTTTGGTTTGTTTGTTTGTTTTTTTTTTGGTTTATTTTTTTGTAGGTTTGGGTTTTTTCAATTTGAGCGGATTGAGTTTGTTTTTCTTAGAGTTTGTTTATTTTTTGAAGTTTCTTTTTTTTTTAGTTGGAGTTGTTTTTTTTGAAAGTTTGTTGTTTTCAATTTGCCGAATTTAGTTTTTTTTTTTTAAAATATTCAAAATGATAAGGCTAGAAAGCACTATAAATGTAAACTAAAAATAATTTTGATTTAATAGTGCTTTTTTTTTTTGTTGTTGTTGCTGAAAATTAATTAGAGAACTTTTTTTATCTTTATTTTTTTTTTTATTTGGAAAAAGAAAGAATTAAAATTCGTAAAAGAACAGTTATTCATCAAACAAAATGCGAAAAAGATCGATAAGATTTTTTTTCAATATTTTTATTCATGCCAAAAAAGTGACGAAATCATTCTAAATGAAAAATAGGAACTAATCCTTGGTTTTTGTTTTTTTTTTTTTTTTTTTAATTTAAATTATTTGCGATCTCAAATTTTTGTGAGTGATAAATTCCGAATAATTCTAACACTTTTTTTTTTTTCATCACCTTGGCTTATAAAGTCAAAATTGAATAATTGAGAAATATAATGGAAAACCTTGTTTATTCTTAAATTGTGAGATCCATAATTATACTTGTTGATTTGTTCACATTAAATTAGCACTTTTTTTCTTGATAATTTGTGCTTGGAATTCAGAACTATTTTTGGGGTTTTTAATTAAGTAACTTGTAAAATAATTGAGACACTTGTCACAAATGGTGTTAAAAGAAATTGTCAAATTCTTAGGGGTTTTGTGTCTTTAAGCAATCAAGTCAAAAACAAAATGATAATTTCATTTTCAGGAATTAGTTGCTGGAGAATGTATTGTTTATTTGTTTGAGATTGTGTGCTGAGATTATCAGATTTGAATTGAAAAAAAAAGAAGTTTGTCTGTACCAAAAAAAAGAACCAAAATTTGGGGAAAATAAAAACAAAAATTTTTAAAAAAAAAAAAAAAAAAGAAAAAAAAAAAAAAAAAAAAAATTTCATTTACAAGAAAATGTCTTAAAAACAAAAGAATTTTTTTTGAAAAGGATTAGTTAGATTCAAATTTTTTCTTTTGGAAAGGCTACTTTTTTTTTTTTTTTGTATTAACAAGATGTTGGGTTATATGTCAAAGAGAACAAAAGAGTGAAAAGAAAAGAAAATTTAAAAAAATTTACTCCATTTTGTGTTTGTGTAATATGAACAAAATGTTTGTTGGTCATTTGACTATTCACAAAAGAAACATCCTCAAAGGTCAAAGAAGCGTCTTTCGTTCCTTGAAACTCAAATAAATAAGGACACCCTTTAATTTTTACATTTTTAATAGCCAAATTATTTGTTTCACTTAAAATGATAAAAGGATCAGTGTCTGCCGTAATAACATTATAAGAATCGTCAACAAAAACAAGAGTTGTCTCCGCTTTAAGACTTTCTGAACCATAAATTGTTATGTCCATATTTTTATTTGTAAGTTCTTCCATTTTGATTTGCTTTACTCGATGTAAACCTGGAAACAATTGAAAGCTGTCGCCATCACTCGCATTCACAAGGGCATCGTTTAAAGAAATTCCTGGTGAAATATTGTATTTTGTACAGAAACAAAATGAAAATAAAAGAACAGTGAAAACAAAGCAAGGAAACTTCATTTTGTTTTTGTTTAATCAAACTTTTTTTTCAAAAAAAAGAAAAATCAAAAAAGAAAAAATGAAAAGTTCAACTTGTTTCGTTTTTTTTGAAGATTACTATTGTTGTTTGAAGTGAAAGTAAGGTTAAAAAAAGAATCTTTTGTTTTTTGGGTTTCTTTTTGAAAAAATCGATTTAAATTTTAAAAATACTTTTACCCGAGATTATCTACACAACTTCAATTCCATTTTTTGATCTAGCAACCTTATTTTGTTCATTTTTTTTTACTCATTTATTTTTTTCGATCTTGAATGGAAAATTTTATGAGAACCAAAACAGAAGACTTTGAATTTGAGAAAAAAACATTCCAATAAAAAAGGCAAACAGAATTTTTTATTATTTAAAAATTATTTTTTAGAGAGTTTTTCTCTTCAAAAAGAAAGTTTTTTTCCGTAATACAAAGCCTATGAAAAAATATAAAGAAACATTTTTAAAAATGTATTTTACCCAATAATTAAAATAAAAGAACAAATCTAGAATCAAAAGAATTTTTCTCATTCCTCTTTTTGTCAATTTTGCAAATTTTTCCTTCTAAAAAAGAAAGTCAATAAAAAAAACTCTGAACAAAACTAAAAAAGAATCCACTTTGCCAGATTGAAAATTAGAAACTTGTTGTTTGTTGTGGTTTAATACAAAATGTGATTTCTAAATCTGGTTTCGATTTTTCAGTTTTTGATTTATTCCAAATTAAAATCCTGCTAATAAAATTTCAAGAGTTCAATAAGAAAGTTGAATTAAATTTTCAACAACACCCATTTGAATTGGTTTTGTGAAGAGACTAGAGTTTTTTTCATCAAAAATTCAGTATAATATTAGCAACACGAAAGAAAAATTTTCATTTATCAATTGAAAAATGATCATATTTCCTAAGATATCATTGAGTTCTATTTATTTAACAACATTTACTTTTGTCTATTGTTGGATTTTGTAACCTATTTATGAGAGATATTAATTGATCAAGTTCAAAAAACAAAAAAAAATGTATTTGCACTTTTGCTAATTGAAAAAAACTTTATACTTTTCTCACTAAGAACACCTGATAAGTTAAATCACAATACTCATTGGTACAATTTCTATTCCTACAAAATCTGTTAAAATAAAGTTAAAATAATTAAAAAAAAGTGAGAAAATGGTAAAAAATATTCAACAATTGATTATGTTATTTCTTTTATTCACCTACTTTTCCCAAAAAAAAATTTTTGTCTAATTTGGATAAAGTGAGGAGTAAACTAAAAACAATCCAAAAATAAAACTATTTATAATACTGGTATTTGAATTTTAAATGGGAAAGAATTTTCACTTCCTTTTCCATATTTTTTTTTTATAAATATAGTTCTTAAAGAAAGAGGTTCTCTATCTATGTTCTCTTAAAAAAGAGAAATTAAAAATGAAGTGAAAAAAAATCCCATTTATTATTCAAATACCAGTAATAAAAAAATTTTTACTTCATCCTTAAATTAAAAAACCAAGTAAAAAATCTGATTACTTGAAAACCAATCTTACTTTTAAGAAAAGTTTCTGAAATGAATTTTTTTAAAAAAGTTGAGATCCATTTTTTTCATTTTTGTAAAGTTCAAAAAAACATAATTTTTCTGAATTATTTCAAAAAACTTTTTTTCTTTAATGAATAAAGAAATCTTATTGTTTAGGTAGGGACTATACAATGCGAAACTTTTTAAAATAAAACCACCAAGTTTGAGAATAACCAGGTATAATGAATCTACCCTTTTTCAATAAAAATTCCAATAATTGATTTTAAAATTCCAAAAAAAGACAATTACTTTCTTAAAAACATATATCAAAATAGTTTATTTTCTTTTTGTTTTTACCAAAGAATATGAGTAAAAAAATCAAACTTCAAATTAAAAATAAATCAAAAATACGATTTAATAACTTGTGAAAGTTAACATATGGCAAACTGAAATACTTTTTTATTAAATTAAGATCTTGATAATTAACCCACTCTTCATGTATTTTTTTTTGAGTCGGTAATAAATTCAAAGATTAAAGATATCACTAAGTTTTATAATCATATCTCAAACTTTTAAAGATTTTCTAACATATACTATTAATTCAAATTAATACAATCAGTTTCACTTTTAAGGCACAAACTTCCAACAAAAATTAAGGCACAAAAAATCTCAAATTAAGGCACAAAATTTGGAATTTTTTTTTTTTTACAATTTATTTTTACTAGAATTTGAATTCTGTTCCTTAATTTGGGATTTTTATTGTGCCTTAAATTTCGTTGGAAGTTTGTGCCTTAAAAGTGAAACTGGCGGTAATTAGAATAATAATAAATAATAATAGAATAATATCAAATAGCTGGGTTTAAATAATAAAAGCCATTATGTATACTCTAAATATTTGAAAAAAAAAAAAAAATACCAAATCTCAAAATATTGATGAAATTTTGTAAATTATAGAAAATAAAAATCAATTATTTCTAATTTTTCTTCAAGAATTCAATATTTGGTTTATTTTTTTCGCTTTTTTGAAATCAGAATGTATTTTAAATATTAACTGTTTAAACAAACAATTTGATATTACAAAAAGTGAAATTTCATTATAATAAAAATGTTCTGAAAATTTTTCTCTTATTCTTTTTTAATTTAAAAAACTAAACAAGAAGATCAGATCTCTTTTTATTGAAACTTTTTAGAAAAAAAAAAAAAAAAAAATTAAAATAAATAAATTATTGTTAAAAAGTTGACAGTAATGTTAGAAAATCAGAATTTATTTCTCTTCTTATATAAATAAGCTATATATTATCTGGGAGTAGATGTGTAGACAATATCAATTGGAAATCACAATTTTTTAAATTAATTCGTTATTGAACTTTACAATAAATGTAAAAATAGATTAGGTGAGGAATATCCTTGCTTTTTGCCGGAGACTAAAAAAACGAGTAATACTGTATGTTTCAAAATGTATTGAACAAAATTTTCATTTGTCTTTCCAAAATATTTTGAAGCAAAATTAACAATTATTAAATTCTAATAAGAAGTGTAGAGTATTATTTCCCTTTTTAGAATTGTAAGATTCTATTACTTTCTTTGAATCCTTGATCTGTTTTTTTTTTTTTTTTGGAAAGCTGAATGAAAATTTTATTCTTTTTATTTTACTATTTACAGTATCAAAAACTAAAATTATATTTTAAAATTCAGAAATTATACAAATTATCTCAATAAATATTCCCATTTTCTGAATGAAAATAAAACATAATTTTGCCAATTATGTAAAAAAAAAATAAACTTGGAAATCACCAAAGATTGTATCATTTTCTCTGTGATCGTGTCGCCAAATGCCCCCAAGTGTCGAGGTTTTCTCAAGGTTTTCTGTTTATTATCTTAAGTTTTCTAGGTTAGTTTAAGATTTTTTTATTTTATTTTGAAAATCTAATGATTTTCTTTAGGTTTTTTTTAAGTTTTATATTTATTTAGAAAATCAATAGATTTTCGTTAGGTTTTTTTTTGCTTTTTGAAATAAACCGAAAATTTATTAAAATTTCCTGTTTATTTCAAAAAGCAAAAAAAAAAAACCCAGTGACACTTCAGAAATAAAATAGAAAAGCTCAAAAAAACCTAGAAAACTCCACAAATAAACAGAAAACTCAAGAAAACCTAATGAAAATATATTAATTTTCAAAATAAATATAAAACTTAAAAAAACCTAACGAAAATCATTAGATTTTTAAAATAAAATAAAAAACCTCAAAATAACCTAGAACACTTAACACAATAAACAGAAAACTCAAGAAAACCCAATGGTGCTTTTTTTTTTAATTTTTGAAATAAAAAGAAAATTTCAAAAATTTTGTTTCTATTTCTCAAATTAAAAAAAAGATAATCACAGTTTTCCAGAATTTAAAAGTATAGAGTAAAACAAAGGATTTTAGACACTTATTTTGAATTCTGGAAAAACTAATAAAAGCCACCCTGGGATAATAATCATAAAATATTGATTTCTGAATTTAAAAAAAAATAATTTTCCGTAATTTTAAAAAAATATAATATTTTTCATATTATTGATAAATAACATTCAATATCTTTAATAGTTACAGTGAATAATAAATATATATTTGAATACTTGAAAAAAATTCTAAATCCAAATTCATGGATTCAGGGAAATAATGGAAATCATTACTTTCCAGCTTAAATTCCAATAAAAGCAATAATGCCCTTTTCTTTTTTCTCGGTGATATCTATTTATCTTTTAATGGGAATTTTTCTTGACTTTATTCTTGGAAACTCAAAAAAAAAAAAAATAATAATAATAAAATAAAGGGGGGTGTATTACCAAAATCAAAAAAATGGGATAAAAAAAAACAAATTTCAGAAAAAAACCACATATAAATGATAGAAATTACAAAGAATTGAAAATATTTTTTTCATGAAAATGTAGTTTTCGTGTTTATTTTATAACGATGTACTCAAAAATAATCGTAATGTATTATCTTTTCTTCTGTGAAATCCGATTTTCTGATCCAGTGGCTTCTAAACTAATTTATTTCATGACTAGGAAATAATTTAATACTTTTCGAAATTACTCTATTTAAATAAATGTTTTTATCTGCTGGTTTCAGTCATTTTTTTCATTTTTGGGTTTTCAAATAAATTACTCTAATTTGAAATTACTTTTTTTTTTTTTTTTTTTTGATTTACCAAAAGCATTGATTTTCTCCCAAAAAAAAAATCAACCATTTAAGCAACAATCAACCCAACATTCATAAATTTTTCATTTTTTCTAAAATGTGGTTTACAATATCGATGTCAACTAGTCTTGGCTTGATCGAACCCTTGTTAAAAAATAAAAATAAAATTGTTTTAAAACTAATGTAACCCACCATTGTTAGTTTAATTGTTATTAATGATAAAAAGGGATTATTTATCAGATTTTAAATATTGTTATAAATTATTTCTTCACCGGTTTGTCTAAAAAAATGCCACCCCAGAGATCTACTTTTGGAAATTTCCATTGATTTAGCCCCACTTTTCGGTTGATGAATAGTATTTACTATACTAATGAATCCACAAAATTTTTTTTAACTTTTTTGTTGACTTTCCAATTTTTCAAAATGTTTTTATGAGTTTTTAAGGAAGAATTTTATTGGTTTAAATCTAGTGAAAACTCGTAAATTAGATATCAACTTGACGTTTGTTGCTGAAAAAATAATGTTTTGAAAGTTGGTTTACAAAAAATTAAAAAAAAAAAAGGAAATTTAACAAAGATCTTTTCAAAAATTTTATTTGTATTTACCAGTATATGTAATAAATCATTTTTTGTGTTTTATTATTTTTTCAAAAAATTTCAAAATTATTTTCGGGAATTTGTTGAAATAATTGTTGTTTTTGGGATTTTGCTTTGAACATATTTGTAATAATTCTGTTTTTTTCTTTGGGTGCCAGAAGCAAGGCTATATTTGTATAAAAATTTTTGAATTGAATATTTTCTTGGGTATGGTAATTGATAGAATGGGAGGTTCTTTGAAAAAAGAATTCTTGGAATAAAAAAATGAAAAATGTTCCAAAAAACTTTTTTTTTCTATTGACTATTAAATTCAAATAAATATAGAAAAAAATTTTCGTTCATTTTTCGATTTAGGAAATATTTTTATCCTGGCCTTGAATAAAGTATTTTATTGGTTTGGGTGTGAAGAAACGTTGTAAACATTGTTTTTCTTCGACAATTTCTTTCTCAGGGTTATTTTAAAAGTGGAGCGATATGATTAAGAAAAATAGAATTGAAGTAAAAATTTTTTTATTTTTTTTTGAATTTATCTGTTTGCCCAAAGTTTTTCAGATTTTTTAAAAAAGTTCATTTCTTAAAATAAAGGTTTATCAATCTAAGTACCCAATTTAACGTTCGTGTTTTTTGATAAAATACAAAGCATGCAATTATGACAATACTTTTAAAAAAATAATAACTACTTTAATGAAAAAAATAAAAATTATTTATTTTGACAACATTTAATTTTTTAAAACACAAAAAGATCAGAAAACCTAGGCCATTGTACATTCTATATATTAATTTGGATTGTTTTTGAAAAAAATCAAATTTAAGTTGGGTTAATAATACACCCTACATTTTTTTTTTTTTTATTCCTTATATTTTCACATAATAAATTTTCTTTTTTTAAAAAAATAAACCACCAACAGACTCACAAACCCACAACAAACAAAAAAAAAGCAAACAGTAAAATAATTTTTTTCTTTTTAGAACAGCTAAATTTGAACAAATTTCCTTTTAGAAATCAAAATTGGTAATTTCATCAGAAAATACAAATTACATTCAATTCGCAATCTTAAAAGCGAAATGGGTCTTTTGAGGATTACAAAGTTATTTTTCTTCAATTTTATTGCTTATTTGATTCAACTTCTTTTTACCAAATAGTTGCTGATAAACTATGCTCTCTTTTGTTGTTTTGTAAATTTTTGTTTGGATTTGGTGTCTGTAATTTGGATCTTATCTTTTTATGTGGTATTATGATTTAGAAATTGTTTGGTTGGGCTTTTTGAATCTTAAAACAGTTAAAAGTTGTTGTTATTTGTTTTGTTTATTTTGGAATTTGAATTGTCATTATTGTTTAATTTTTGGGTGTGGTATTATCATTTGGATCGGTTTATTTTGGATCTTAAAAAGGGTAAAAGTTATTTGTGTTGGTTTGCTAAGAAAAAAATGAAAATTTCTCTGAGTGATTATTTGTATTGTTTTACCGAAAAAACACAAAATACCTATTTTTTCGTAACAGGTTGCAAAAAAAAACATAAATTCCACTTTACCAAATAAAAATCGTTCTTTGTTTTTGCAACAAAATTCATTTTAATAGGAAACTCTAGTAAAAATCCATTTTTGATTTTTTTTTTCAAAAACTCGGAAAAATTTCAAGATGGTCATAGAGAGAATTCTACCCAATTGATCACAAAAAAAAAAAACCAAAAGTCCAACGCACAAAATATTTGTCTTGTAATCCCAATCTCATAAGAATTATTAACGAAATTAAATTTAGAAATAAAATATGACATTTTTTGATTGGAAATCACAAAAAATACAATTGTTTCGTATGATGAACCAATCCTGAACAAAAAGTAACAAATGTCTTAAATTTTCAAGACAAACCCAAATTGAAGATCTTGTTTAAAATTTAAAAAGTAAGTAAAGACAAAACAAAGCATATCATCAAAAGTTATGATTTTCTGTTAACCGTCTTTTGACTGCGTCTGATGGTTTGTCTGGAAATAATGATTACATTCTCAAATAGGTAAGTTTTTGTTATTTTTTAACATTTTTATTTTTCCACAAATTTACTATTCAAATAATTTTGCTTGATTATGACAACAATTAAAAAAGGAGGTGCACAAATTCGCGTCTATGGCTTTGTTACAGGTATACTTTGTATGGTTTTTGGACTTATTGATCTTTTAAGAGACGGCCACAATGGTGTTGGAATTTATACCATGTTGGTGGGCGTTTTAGTATTTCTGATCGAATTACCAGTTGCGCCAGTTGCCAACAAATTGGAATTTTTGTTTGGGGACAACCGTGTTCGTGGTATCATATACATTCTGTAAGTATTTTTCATAGTCCACATTTTCGTGTTTATAACCTTGAATTGTTAATTGTTTTTTTTGTTCTGTTTGTTTCCTTCTTAATTCTAGTCTGTCGATTTTTTGTTTCTGGGGACATTTTTGTGTTGGAGCGGGTATTTCGATCCTTCTCTTAGCAATATGGTATCTTATACTGGGATTTATGTAGAGGGCTATTTGATCAAAAACATGCTTAATGTCTTTTTTCGTTCTTTTGATCTTCTACCACCTAAAACTTGGATTACTTAATAATCGTTTCCTTTTATATTTTTCTTATTTTTGTCTCCATCTTCCATAATAAAAAGAACCCTTAATTTTTCATTGTACATTTTTTTACATTTTTTTTTTTTTCTTTTTCTTTTTCTTTTTCTTTTGTTCCAAAAAACAAACAATTTTTTCTAAGAAAGAAAAAACTATCTCCCTTTTTTACTTTATCAAAATTATAAACGATTTTAAGACATATCACCTTATTGGAAAACGAAACAAAGCTTGCAGCCGTACTTTCAGAACTACAGTCTTTCCAACAACAACGTGAAAATTTCGAAAAACATAGAAATTGATTTGTTATTGAAAAATTTTTTCCTCGATGAAAAACCAAAAATTGATCACTCGGTTATGATAAACCATAAATATTATAATCGAGGTAAACAAATTTCCTTTATGTGAAAATCAAAATCTGGGTGGTTGAAAAAAACAGAATGTTTCTTTCACATCTAAAACCCTGAAATTTTAAAATCTCAAAATTCTATTGCTTTTGATCAATTGAAATTATTAGTAAAAATCACAAAAATTTATTCCCATTTTACAGTAAATAATATAATCCTTTGAGTGCCCATTTATGTTTCTAATTGAAATTTTATTTCAAGATTCTAAATTCATAAATTTCAACCTCTTGGTAAGTGTATAAATTATAAAAATTCTAAATATTAAAAATTAATCAAGAATATAACTGAAAAGTGAAAATCTAATTTATTGTAATTCTCCCAATTTTAAATTATAAATTCATGAGAACACATCTATTCTAACAATTATTTTGTTTTGAAATTCATGAAAAAAATGCCTTATTTTCTTTAGATCTTGCGTTAATAATGATTTTTTGACAATTTTAAATTTAAATTAAAAAATAATTTTACATTATAATTTGCTTAATTTACGTTTTTCTATAGGTATATTATTAAATTTCAAAATTGGTCAAATTGAAAGTTTTTCATATTTTTGAAAAGTTTCATATTATTTTCAACGGTATGAAAGTTTTTAATGGGGTTTTTATAATTGTATGAGGAAAAATCAAAAATGTTATTTTGTGATTAGTTGTATTTTATGACTTAAATTGTAGAAAATAAAAAATATTGAAATGATCAATACTAAATCGTTTTTTAAAAATTTGTTTAAAAAAGACATTTTTACTATCAAAGTTAAGTGGAAAATTTTTTACCCTTAAAATTTGTTACACAAGCCTAATTGTGATTCTTCTCTTAATTATTTTTTTTTTTCAAAATTCTAGTCAAAATTCCCTACGAACTACCCAAACCTACCTTAAAACACATTAACCTACGAAAATAGGTTTTAAATACCCAAAATCATTATATTTCAATAGAATTGAATGTTTTGAAAAAATTGAGATCTTAACCAATTTTGAAAATTTAATAATTTTCCCTTTACAATTCTTGAAGAATGAAAAAAAAGATTATTTTAATTATATTTTTACGATAAATTGTTAATATTAATAAAGTTTTGAAATTTAATTACAATTTTAAAGATAATTATTTTTATTATTGGGTGAATATTATTATTTCACAATGGGATATTGATTTAATGGTTATATTAGGTCCATATACTTACTGCATTGGTTCTAGTTATTTGATCTTCAACTTTGTTTTACTATAATGATTTTTTCTTAAAAATCCGAATTAAAGGTTGAAAAATAAAAAATTGTTAGGTATTTAATAAAAAATACAAGTTTTTTGTAATTTTAATTTAAATTTTTAAATAGGATTTTTTTATTTTAGACATTAAAATTTTGTTTTGAGTTGAATAATATACACAATATTGAAATTATACTTTTAAGAAAACTTACTCTGCAACCCTTAAAACACATGATACAACTGTTATAACAAAACGAATAGTTTTTTTTATGTTAAAATAAAGAAAGAAATGACCCATAAAGTATCTGGTCTACGTTAACTATTATTTAGTCTTTAAAACAAACCAAAAAAAATAAAAATATTTTATTGCACATCACTTATTATTCTTCCAATTATGGATCGATATATCCTATTCATTTGCCAAAACACACATTACTATAATTATTTTTACTTACACATTATAATTCAACGATAATATAAATACCCTTTTAGTTAAAAAGGTGAAATGTATTGAATAAATTAACCGTGGTGCTGCTTTTAATCAAGTATTCTACAAAAAATACATTTTCAATTTTTAGATCTTATCATTTTTTCTAATTCATATTTTATTTTATTGTTTTTTGCTTTTTACTCTCTTTTCTTTCTTTTTCTTTTCTTTCTTTTCTTATTCTTGATTTTAATTTTTATAAAGCCAATTTATAAATAAAATATCTGAAAAGTCCAAACTAAACTAATTAAAAATTGTAGATTTTTAAATTCTTTGAAAATTAATAAATTTACCCTTCAAAAATATTATTTTCAAAAAATTAATTTTCCTAAATAAATTGAGAATTTTTGCAAAATACATTACAACGAAAGGCGCCAAAATTTTTTACACTAAAATATTTTTTCAAATTTTTATTCATTTGGTTATTCCTTTTATGAATATCAACTCTAAACTGAAGTTTACACTTTCTTTAATTTCTTAATAATCTTATATTTGGTGTATTCTTAAAAAAATACAAATTTTTATATTTTGCTCAGACATTTTGAGTGAAATGGGGTTATATATATTATATATTTTAAATTATAATTACACTTTAAGCCCCACCATATTCTTCAAAATTGATGATATTCAATTTTTTAAAAAGGGGATATTCATACTGTGATTAGAGAGGGTTTTCAAATTTTGATATTTTCATGAAGAGCTGGAGTGAGAAATTACAAAAAATATTTTATCTTTTTGTTTATTACTTTTTTGATTTTTTTTTTTAACAAAAAAAGAAATAAAATTCTCAAAAAATCGAATTTATTGTTATTATTATTTTTTACACCCTTTCTTTTGATTTTTAATTTGCAAGGGTGTAAATTACAAATGGATTCTTAATGGGCAAGTCTCTCTAATTTTTTTTTTTTTGGGACTATTTCTAAATAAATGTTCCTTATCTAGAAATTGTTTAATATTGAAAATAAACAGGGCTTTTAAAATCTAAATAATTTTCAAAAAAATTTCTCAAACTCTATTAAATTTAAGTAAAAAAAAAATAATAGAAATTAGTTACTTAAGACAAATTGTATACACTTGTTTTTTTTTTTTTTGAAGAATGCGAATATAGGTTAAAATCCAAAAAATAGTTAAAATTATTTATTAGAAAAATATTTTTTAAGTGGGATTTGATGATTTATATTATTTATATAAACAATTGTTAAAAAATATTGACTTACTTGGTAATACAATCAGAGATGGTTTTATGTGGTGTTATAGTAAATTATTATTAATTTTTTTCATTTTTTTTTTTAAATTTTATCCAATTTTTGTTTTACCTTTTCAAATATTTGTTTAATTTTTGTCTTTTTTTTTGATTTTTTCTTTTCTTTTTATTTTTTAATTTTTTTTTCTATTTCTTTTTCATTTTTTTCTCTAATTTTGTATTTTGATTCTCAAGCTGAAAAAAAAAAAGATCTTTGAAAAGACATATAATCATTAAGAAAATCGAGAAAATGCAAATCCTCTTAAAATTAATACCATCATCGATATAAAATACCCTTTTGAATCATTTTCGGGGGAAATTTCCGTAAAAAAACCCGTTGCTAATTTCAAAAAGCGTTGTACACTTTTTTCAAGTTTTTGGTTTTATTTTTAATTTGTGTATTTAAAATCTCAGGTTTTTTATATTTTAGAATGTTTTAAAGGTGGGCAATTCATAAGATTAGATAATAGGCCGATATTGAAAAAAATGATTTCCTTTTTTTTTCATATTTATTATTCGACAGAATCACAATTCTTGAAATATATTTACCATAAAACATCATTTACCAATTCCTTTAAAACATGCATGAGAAGATATTTATACTTTTAGTTTTTCATTTAAGTTATCAATATCTAAAAAAACACCACGGACCCAGTAAAATTGAACAATTTCCCTTATTTGATACTAATATACAAAGCTAAATGAAGATATGCGAGTTTTTATTATAGAATAGAAAATAAAAACCCCTATTTTTTCAAAAAATGGTTTTTTTAATTGTTTAACACCTTATTCTTGATTTACCCCATGTTCAAGTTATTTTCTTAATCTGAAATCGGATATTATAATTATGCACTTCTTTTCATAGAATGAACCCAAATGCCAAAAATAAAAATCCTAAGGGTTCTCAGTAACAAAAAAATACTTTGTATTTAATACACTAGAAAAATTCAATAATAAAAATAATAAAAATAATAATAATAGTTTACTCTTATCCAAAAAACCCAATTTAAATAAAATCAATCATTTTTTTCATTCTAGTATTTCAAAATAATTATGGTTTTCAATTTGTAATAAATTGTTTTCTATTCATACACAACCAATTTAATACGATATAATCAAATTTGTTGTTATTTTAACCCCCCCCCCCTAACAGTTAACAAAATAAGGATTTTATTTCATTTTTGGGGTTAAATTAACTCAACTAAGAAATGAATATATATATATATATATAATCTTTGAGACCCAAATAATGTAAAAGAAAGACACTTCAAAAACTAACACAGTTGTATTCAAACTTATATGATTAACAACTAATTAAATTGGAAATCGTGTACGATTCTTTGCCCATTTTTCTTATAATGGACTCATTTTTTATTGTTATTTATTTGATATTTCTAGATTTTTATATCACAATATTGGTTCGTTTTTGATTGGTATTAAACACTCGTAAAAATTACATTTTTTTTTTTTTATACTTCATTTCAGTAAATTTTTTTTTTCATTAAAATAGTTTTAATCTTATTTTTTTATTTTGATATATTATTAATCTTTTAAAAACCAATTTTCAAAATTGGAAATTTTTTTGCAATTTTTTTTCTTTTTCTGAAACAAGAAATTATATTTTTTTAAAACTTTCTCAAATTGAAGAAAAAAATTCATGATTCGATCTGAGTTTCATTGATAATCCTTCATTAAACTTTGATCAAATTTTCATTTATATAAATCACCTATACTCCCAATTAGTTTTATTAGCTAAGATTTGAATTGAAATATTAATCAAAGAAAAAGAAACCAAATAAAAAAATTTATCTCAAAAAGTCCATACTTTCCAACATAAAACAAAAAATATTTTATAAAAGTTTCAAGAATCAATTGAATTATTATTTGAATATTCGTTGATTTTAATTCGTTTTATACAGATAAGATTTGGATTTTGGATTTCAAAAAATCGACTCAAATAATAAAATATTTAGATGAGGTTAACTTAGAGATCTAAAGATCAAAACTCAAATTACACAAAAAAAAGTTTTTCTGTGATCTAAACACTAATTCATTTTATTGTTGAAAAATACAACTTGATTGAAGACTTATTTCTCAGTTTTATAGATCTTAGTTTTTTAAAAAAACCATCATTTTTTAAGATCAGTAACTCGACTTAATTTTTCTTATTCTTGAAAAAAAAATTAAATAAGGTTTGGACTAAAAAAAATTAATTACGTAATATTTTCAATATTAAAACAAAAAGAGTTAAAACAAAGATTAATAGTTATTTTAATTTTGTAAATTGAGAATTCCAATCAAAAAAGTTTTCATTTTTTTTAAAAAGTATTCTTTCATATCCCTTTTATTAAACCCAAAATGTCCAAATTTAAAACATCTAATGAAGAAGATATCAAGACATGGAAAATGAAACGACTTATTAAACAACTTCGTGAAGCTAGAGGGTAAATGAATTGTTTTTTTTTTTTCCTTTCTTTTAAAAGATGTCTAAAATGAATAATTTATTTCCGAATTTCTAATCACAAAAAAACAAACGAATTTGTACCTACATTTCTTCTTTTTATCTTTTTACCAAATTCGTTTGATCACCAAAAAATAATAAATTAAACTGAATAATTTTTCCATAATCTTTAGTGGTGGAACAAGTGTTATCACTTTAATTGTCCCACCGGGGGATCAGATTTCCCGAGTGAACAGAATGTTAACTGAAGAACATGGAAAGGCAAAAAACATTAAAAGTAGGGTCAACAGACAATCTGTCCAATCTGCAATTGTATCTGCACAGAGCAAACTCAAGCAATTTAACCGATTACCAGAGAATGGTTTAGCTTTGTTTTGTGGGTCTGTAGAGGGTGAAGACGGCAAAGAACGTAAAGTGAATGTAGCCTTTGAACCACCTAAACCATTAAACACCTCAAAATACCTTTGCGATAATAAATTCCATACAGAAGTAAGATTATCAAATTTTAGAAACACATTTTTTTCTATTTCTGTAAAAACAAACAATCAAAGAACCCCCAAATTTTAAGAACCACTTTTACATTCCAAAATTTGAATTGGTTCTTTAATTTTATTCAATCCAATTATTTTTTTTTTTATTATCCTTGACAAAAAACTAACCTGCTCCCAATTTCTTCAATTTTAAAAATTTAAAAAAAAAAAGGCTCTTGAGTCACTTCTACAAGACAGCCAAGCTTTTGGGTTTGTTATTGTTGACGGTTCAGGGTGTCTTTATGGCACATTAGCTGGAAGTACAAAAACTGTTCTTGATAAATTTACTGTTGATCTTCCAAAAAAGCATAACAAAGGTGGACAATCAAGTGTCCGTTTTGCACGTTTAAGAAACGAAGCAAGGCATAATTATTTAAGAAAGGTTTCAGAAAAAGCCAAAAAATTATTTTTAACAAACGAAGTGGTAAATATTTTAATTGCCTATACTTTTTACTTTTTTATTTTACTTTTTCAATGAAATTAATCGAACCCCCAAAACACCTTTTTTTTAAAAACCAATTTCGACTTCTGCCTTGGAATATAACAAAATTGAATTCCAAAACTTGAAATCACAAAAACCGAACAATTAACAAAACAAAAAACAATTAAAAGATTAATGTTACCGGTATCATTCTTGCAGGTTCTGCAGAATTTAAAAAAGAATTGGGAAAATCTGAATTATTGGATCATAGAGTTAAAGACGCTGTCATCAACACTATAGATATTGCTTATGGTGGAATGAATGGGTTTAATCAAGCAATTAAGTTGTCTACCGAATTTCTCTCGAATGTAAAATTAATGCAAGAAAAAAAGGTAATCAACACATTATTTGAAACAATCCGATTAGATAATAACAAATTTTGCTTTGGTGTAACTGACACAATTCATGGGTTAACTAATGGAATTGTTGATACTTTAATTCTGTGGGAAGACCTTGATCATTTACGATATAAAGTCCGCGATAGCGAAGGCTTGATTTCATATCTCTATTTAACACCAAAGCAATCTCTTCAAAATAGTTCCTTCATTGACAAAGGATCGAAACAAAAACTTGATATTCTCGGATCCGAGTCCTTATCAGAATGGATTACAGAAAATTATACAAAATATTCCTCAAAGATTGTCATTGTAACAGACCAAAGCCAAGAAGGATCCCAATTTGTAAATGGATTTGGTGGGATCGCAGCTTTACTTAGATATGCATATACTTTTGAATCAGAATATGATTCAGAAGAAGATTTATCAGATTTTGAAGAAAAGTCAGATTCTGAAGAGGATTCAGATTATGGTGAAGAAGCTAATTTTGATTTATATTTCTAAATTATAATAATTATTAATTCAAAATTCACATCCTATTCTGTTTTTGATTCTGATTATGAAACTAATCTTATTCTGATTTTAATTCTTCTTTTTCTAATAAATAATTGAATGAATTGATTTAATTAATTTTCAAAATTTTTTTTTTATTTTTATTTTTAATTTGAAATTTTTAATTTTTATGAAAAGTAATATTCTTTCGCTAAAATTTCGACTTTTTTTATTTTTTCGAATTTCCAGTAACCAAAACCCAAAATAATGTTAGTTCTTATTTAAATATTAAAAAATGGATCCGAATTGTTGATCAATTAACTAATAATAATAAAAAAAAATCCACCAAAGATAATAAACAGAGACTTTTTTAATTAATTTTGAAAACAGAAATAAAAACATATTAATTTGTAATTGAACCAAGAGTACAGTTAGAAATTTGAATTTAACTTGGTTTAAAAAGTTTAGGTATAGTAGTGAAAAAAATACCAGACATGAAAAAAATTCCTGAAAAGAATTGTAATTGTGAATATTAGGTAAATTGTTCTAATTTCTTTTCTTTAAAATTAAATTTCTTTTTTTAAATATCAAACTTTTTAAATTATAACTCATCAACTTATTAGAATGATGACTAGTGAAATTATACCTGACCCACTTATTGAAATGATGATTAAGGAAGTATGTACATTTTTCAAATTTTGAGTACAGCAAGTTATGTGAAACTGAATGATTCAAATCATTTCTTTAACTAAATATATTGATATTTTAATAAATACGAGAGTGTAGAATATATCCATAGTTTAACATATTTTCATACCAATTAAAAAATCTTAAATTCAAGAAAAAATGAAAAGATCGATCAAGTAAAAATAAATAAAAAACATTTATTTCTTGATATTATCTGTAACATTTGATCCAATTCCTTATTCTTAATTTGGTATTATATTTAAATCTAAATGGAAACAATTTTGTTTGTAAAAATTTTTAAGAATAAAATTACTTTTATATCTCTAAACAATTTCCAAAACGAATTTAAAAATTCTATTTTTTATTTAATTCCTCTAATTCTCGTTTTATTTCAGAAAATAGGACATTTATTAAACAGTTCATACGAAACAATGTGTAATTGAACAAATTCGTTTGATTTGATAATTATTTATTTTACTATTAAATCATTGTAAAACTTAAAATAATTCTGATCTGATTGAATTTTTTCTTGAATTTTTTCTTTTATTTTGGGTTGAATAATTTGCAATTTTTTTTGATTCTGAGAATTCAACCAATTTATTTTAATTCTTGAAATATTATTCTTTATTTTTGTATCGTTTGATAAAAATATTGGAAAAAAGAATTTTGCAAGTAAATTTTGAAAAAAAAGTTTTTTTTAAGAACAATAAATAGTAATACGAGAAGAAATTCAAGGACATATATTATTTTGATTCATACAAGTTAAGAACATAAAAAAGAATAAATCTTCAAAAATAGGCCTTGGTTGATTTTTTAATACAGTCAGTTTCACTTTTAAGGCACAAACATTCAACAAAATTTAAGGCACAAAAAAAATCTCAAATTAATGCTTAAAATTCAAATTCTAGTAAAAATAAATTGTAAAAATTCAAATTCCAAATTTTGTGCCTTAATTTGAGATTTTTTTGTGCCTTAATTTTTGTTGAAAGTTTATGCCTTAAAGGTGAAACTGGCTGTAATAATTCTACCTTTCAACAAATTTATATATAAAAGTGATTTTTTATGTTTTGTATTCTAAAAGAAATTATTTGTTTCTAATAAACACCTTTTCTGGGTCTTTTTTTGTTTCCTCATTGATAAATTTCACACATTTATATAAATTCATTTCTAGATTCCAAACCAAATTAATAAAACCAAAAATTTAATCCAAGAAAATGTTCAAAAAATCGAAAAATGAAAGATTCAACACTGAATTACTTTTAGATATTTGCTTTTTTAACAAATAGAGAAGTGAATGATGTTTTGGTTACAAAGTTTCAATATCTGGTGACATTAAAAAATATTTTTCAGTATGGTTCGCACAATTAATTTTTTTCAAAATGATAAAGAGTACTTACTTCCTTAATGAAATAACAAGTTTTCAAAATATCATCTATGAATAAAAAAAAAAGAATTAAAATTATCATTTTCTAAATGTTAGTAAACCACTACAAAACCCTATTTATTTTTCAAAAAATGTAGTTCTACTTATACTATCAAACAATTACTTGAGTATTCTATATATACCCCACTCTAATGAACTTTTGGCAGGGTTATTACTATTTTGAGAAAAAAGTTGGCTATTTAAAAATGGATTTTATGGATAAATTTTTTTGAAATTACACAATAATTTTCCGAATATTCACAATTAAAAATCTTCCCCTGGATTTTTTTCATGTCCTTTATTTTTTTCGCTACAATAATATATTTTTTGATCAGGAGGGATTTATTCAAAAGAAATTTGGATCGGAAAAAAGAAATATTTTGAAATATAATAATATTAAGAAACATATAAAGACATTTTTTTTTTGAACACGTTTTTTTTTGAATAAACACCTTAAAAAATTTTGTATTTTATGTGTAAAAATATAATTTAATTTAGAAAAGGGCCGGAAAATAATGTTTTCATTACTTTTTTTTTTAATAAATTTTAAATTTAATAATATATAAAATAAAAATCTTCAAATTATTTAAAATAACAGTCAAAATAAAGCCCATTTTCAATAAAAGCAGCAAACATTTATTGTCAAACAATATGATTAAATTCACCTTGAAAAGTATTATTTAAATATACAAAATTTCTATTCACTTTCTCAATATTATTTTTTAATAATATAAACTCGATTTCAAAAATTTTGACTCACTTTATAATGGTTATGGAAGCAGTTTTATGTAGTTTTATTCCAGTATTAAAAACAATAAATTATTTTCAAATTTTTGGATCAGAATCACTTTTTCTAATTTTGCAAATTTTTGTTTTGGTTTTTCAAATTTTTGTTTTTCTTTTATTTTTCTTTTTCTTTTGTTTTTCTTTTGTTTTTCTTTTTCTTTTTCTTTTTTTTTTGATTTCCTTTTTTTTCTTTTTATATTTTTTTTAAAAAAGATCATGTGAAAAAAAAAAGATCTTCAAAAAGACCAATAATCACTATGAAAATTGTGACTATGTAATTTCTTTGAAAATTAATTTAATTATTCCTAAAAAATCTTATTGTTTATCTTTTTTTCAGTGAAATTTCTGAAATAAAAAAATTGTAATGCTCCTTTCAAAAATAGTTACTCAGTTTTTTTTAGTTTTTAGTTTTATTTTTTTTTAATTTTTAATAGATCAAGTTATTATAATTTTTTAAAATGACTTAAAAATGAATTACAAATCAGATTTAGTTATTAATTGCTCTTGAATACTAAAGAATATATTTTTTTTTCAATTTATTATTTCAGGTGAGTCACAATTTTTGAAAAAGAGTTTATTTTTTTGTATTACCTTACTTTAATCAAAAAAATGAAAATTTTTGATATCAATTTTATCTGATATTTCAAAAGGTTGAAAATTGTTTTTAATTTATTTATTCTTTTTATTGTTCAAATAGGATTAATTTTAATAAGAATTCAATAGTATTGTTAAAAATTATAACTGAATTTTATTGTTTAAAAACCCTTCTAATCATTTTCATATTTTCATATTGGCTTTTTTTAAGAATCTGACTCAACAATTTGTTTTTCGCATTAAAAAAAGTGCAAATTTTTTTTTATTTTATTTTTTTGAAATATTTTTTCGGACATTCTCTCTAATATTTCGAAATGTCATCACTTTATCACGTATTAACATTTCATTTAATTTGATATATATATATATATATATATATATATTATGAGGACAACCATCAACAAAGAGAATTGTATATGAAAAATAAAAAAAATAAAATACTTTTTTGGGAATTTTTTATTTCAATAATTCTATGTAAAAAAATTCCCGTTTATATGCTTTTTTATATCTCACCTTAACATTATTGATATTAGTTTTAAACATTGTATTATGAAGAGAAATGCTGACAAAAAGCCTAATTATTTAAAGTCATTCGTAAAAAACTTTTTAACATTATCAATTCTACTTTAAAAAACGTTATTCTTATGAAAAATACACTATTAAACAAATATGTTTTTTTTGAAAATTTCTGATCAAGCCCAATTTAAATTTATTTTTTTTGGTGACGAACAGAGATAAAAAATCACAATAGTTAATATACAAAAATAAAAAAAAAAAAAAAAAAGAGACAAGAGAATACCTTTTACCTTTTAAAATGTATAAAATTAAAATTATAATAATAATGTAAAAAATATTAAGTGTATATGTAATATTGTATTATATAAGTTTATTTATGTTTTTAAAAAAGAAAAAAAATAACAAAAAAAGAAATGAATAATATTTATTAATAAAATTTATAATTAATGATTATTATTAGATTTATTTTTTATTATACGAATAGCATTGGCGAGTATCTACTAACCACATCTGCCATTCTTTATTAAGCCCGTGGAATTGGGTTTTGTATCTCGACATTTTTTGGATCAAAGCTTCTTCAAAGGATTGCCCTTCATTTTTTAATATACTATTTTCAGATCTTCTTAGGCTTGCTCTCCAATGTCTTTCCTTTTCGCCCAACTTTTGAATAATAATTTCCTTTTCTGCTTTTGTTAATTCTCTTTTTATCTTTAAATTTTCTTTTATGAGGTTATTAACCACTGGCCTACCGCTTTTCCAATTTTTAATGATCCAATTAACCGTGTCTTCAACTAAGAAAGTATCAATTATAGCATCATTCAAAATTGGCTTTTTAACAGTGAGCTGTTGTTTTTTTAATTGTACCAATTCATCTAAATGCCCCTTTAATGCACGTAATACATACAAACATTCCAACCCCAACGCTTTCAATTCATTAATTCCAAATGATTCATTTTGATCAGATGAGTAATCAAATTCAGAGTTTAATTTCCCACTTTTTGCTTTTTTATTTTGAATTTCACCAAGGACTTTTGTTCTTTTTCTATTCGAAGATATTTGGTTTTTGAACAAATTGTTATTGTTTGTCTTTCTATTTATTTCCTCCCCCCTCTTCCTCCCCTTCATTAGATTATTAATCTTTTCTTTTCCATTTTTTCTCTTCCTTTTCCTTTCCATTTCAATTTCAATTTCAATTTCTTTTTCAATTTCTTTTTCCTTTTCTTTTGGCACCATATTTTCTTTTTGCGTCATTAATTGGTATTGTTGAAATTTTTGAAATTCAATGAATTGCTGTTGTAATTGTTTGTTTATAACCATATTTTGAATATTATTCATTGACATATTAATAAAATTTTGTCTATTAATTTTATTTTGCCCGATAAAAAAATTTTGATAATGATCAAACCCATTGTATGAAGAATTAATATCAATTTTTGGATTTTCATTTTTTTTCATGTTGTTCTGATTGATAGAATGACTTAAAAAATGATTAAAAAGTAAATTATTCAATTTATTCATTTTTGGATTTGAATTGTTATTTTGATTCTGATCCATTTCTTCTTCTTCTCCCGTTTTAATACCCTTTCCTCCAAAAAAAATTAAAACAAATTGTATTTAAATTAAGGCTTTAAAAAGATGAGTGTTACTATAATTATAGAAAATGATAAATGATGAAAGGGATTTTTAAAATAGAAAAAAAGAAAAATTAACATTAATTCAATTATAGATAATTCAATTAAAAAATAAAATGCATTAAGGGACTAGTCTCTATTAAATTTTTTTAGGTAAATTTAATAGAGATTTAGTATTTTTTTTTTTCCAATTACTTCGATTTGAAATCAAAGTGAAAAACTTCTTTGTATAGTAATGAAATCTCGATAAATGACATTCATTAAATTTAGTTATTGTTTTGATAGAAATAAAAAATTTTTCCTTTTTTTCACTTTTTTATAAGTTGCTTTTTTTCAACTTTTTGCAAAAATACAAAAAATAAAAAAAAATATGAGCAAGAAAGCAAAACCTTGTTGTGTTTGTGGAAGACAAACAAAAAATAGTTTGAAAAAAAAACCAGAAAAGGTTTTTTTGGATTTGCATGAAAAAACAGTTTACTTGGAAAAAAATATGCAATATATGCTTTACTCAAAATAAAAGATTTTCTTTCTTTTCTTGAACCATTCTTTTTTTTCATGAATCTACTTTTTCAGTTTACACTCTTTTGTTTTTATTGAATTTGAAGTTTTTTTGAAGTATTCCCAAATTATCATTCCAAAAGTTTTTGTCAGAGTCAAAAAAAATAAAAGAAAAGAATAAGAACTATTTTTTAAAAAAGTAATTATTGATAAAACAAATTGAGTTCTTTATAGAGTCAAGTTGGATGAACAGAAGTGAAAAAGAAAATATTCACTAGTTTTAAATTATTTTTTCGTTTTTCAAAATGAGAATAAATATTATTTTTGAGAAAATAATTAAATCCAAAATTAATCAAAAAATTCTCATCCGTTCAAGATATTTTTTTTTAAACAAAATTTTTTAAAAGTCGCTTTTTTTGACAGAATTGTAAAATTTTAAAAAAACAAGAACTAAAAGTTCTAATATTGAAAAAACCTGTCTATTTTCAATTTTATACATATTTCAAGATAAGGATTCCTTATTTAGTTATTGGTCAAAAAAAAAATTAATAGAGACTAGTCCCTTAAATTAGAATTTATTTTTATTTAATTTTTTTTAATATTCACCTTCAACCCAAAAGGCACTGTAAATTTAAACCTTGAAAAAATTTAGACAATAAGAATTTAATTCAATTTTGAACCATTCATCATATAGAGAGTTTTTTAATAAAGAGAATAAAGGAATAAATTCACGTATTCATCTAAAATAAACTCAATTTATTTTTAGAGATTTATCAAAATTTTCCTTAAGGGACTAGTCTCTATTATTTTTTTTTTTGACCAACTTCTAAATAAGGACTCCTTATCAAGAAATATGTTTAATATTGAAAATAAACAGGGGTTTTCAAAATAGAAGTAATTGGCAAAAAATTTTCTCAATCTCTTATTAAATTTAGGTAAAAAAATTTAATAGAGATTAGTCCCTTAATCGTTTTATTTTCAAAAAACATTTTTTGATCAACAAGAAACATTAAAAACGAATTTAATCTCTGTAAAGTGATTATATTCTCCTATAACGCTTTCCAAAAAATTAAATAAAAGAAAAGAAAATCAAATTAAAAAAAAATTTCCAGTACAAAAAAAAAAAAACAAAATTTCTAAAAAATTTATTTTGAGAATTAAAACGTTAAAAAACATCTCAATATAAATTCTTAAAAAAGAGATCATCTCAGGACACACCTTAGACCAAATATTTCTTTTTATTTTTTTCTGGTTTATATAAAACTATCGTTCATAATAAAACATACAAATCTTTTCTAATTGTTTAGAAATGATCGATCTTCAAATAAAAAAACATGTTATTATTTGTCTTTTTGATCTCCATTATAATTAGATGCATTTACTTGGTTGGAAGGCAATGAAAGTTAAGTTTCATTCTAAATGGGGTATTAGTTGCAAGTAAATTTATTTGGTTTGTTATCAAGTTTATAGGTTTTGTTATTAATACTTCAATACTCATATTTAGCTACTTTCAAATTCTTCTAATGACTGTTTCTATTTTAGACACTCTTTGTATTAAGAGACTCAAATTTATCAAGTAATAATGTCTAGACACCCTTTGAATTAGAAGAAACATATTTAGTCACTTAAAAATTCTCTCATTACCAGGCTAAGTGCCTTTTTTTTTTAAACATTTAACAATTAACCAATATTTCAAATATCTCAATTTTTTGTTACAGCAATGAAAATTAAAGATTTAGAAATTTGGAACAGTTGATGGAAAATAATATTAAACAACATGATCTGATTTATTGTTTTTTAAAAAGTCGAATTGAAATTAAGCACTTAAAGATCTTTTAGACAGGTTTATTTATCATACAGTTCATTATTTTTTCAAATATAAGTGTCTAGTCACTAACGTTAAACTTACTTCATAACTAAAGGAGTAAGATCTTCTCTCAAAATGAAATCGTGAAAATAGACTTCTTTTGGGTTTTGAAATTAAAAGAAATAATGATAAGGCTTTCAAAAGATCTCACTGAAAAAAAAAGATTTTAAGGGAGTAATATTATTTAAAAATAAAATGAAATCTTGTCAAGATTCTTGAAAAAAATTATTTTTCTAATTTGTGTTTCGACTTTTGAAATGGACGAATTAACCTCATCTCAACAATTTATTAATTTGAGTATATTTTTTGAAATCCAAAATTCACATTTTTCCGATATAAAAGGAAAAAAAGTAACACCTTATTTTTATTAACAATTAAGGTAATTCTTGAAAATAGTAAAACATATTTTTTGTTTTATGTTGAAAACTATTTCTTTTAAAAAAAATTATTTATTTTGACAGGATTTTTCTTTAATTAATATTTCAATTCAAATCTTAGCCAATAAAACTAATTGAAGTATAGGTGATTTAAGAAATGAATATTTGATAAAAGTTTTAACAAAAGTTTCTCAATTAAATTGAGATCTATTAAGCAAAAATTTTTTATTCTTTAAGGTTTGAAAAAAGTTGTCTTCTGGTTTTCAAAAAATGAAAAAAAAAAAATTTTTTTAATTAATTGTTTGGTCTTATTCACAAGAATCCTTATAACAATTCAAATCATTTTTGTCAGAAAAAAATTGGTTTTGAATTTTGAGGATCAAATTACAAAATTCTCAAATATCTTCAAGATAATTTTATTTTGAAAAATTGTATTTTATCTTTTGAACAAAAAAAAAATTTATTTGGTAAAATTTTTAAATGAATTTAAAACTTTAATGATTATAACTATGTTCTTAAAACCATACAATTATTTTTCAATTGGTTAATAAATCAATTTTCTTGGTTAACCAAAAGAATTATCTCAAAATTGAAAAAAACTCTTTACCTTAATATTTCTGGTAATAAAGACTTGTTATTGAGAAATAATGATGGAAATGATAAATAAACAGGGTAAAAAACTTTTTATAATGTGAGAAATAAAATGAATTTAAATGTTTTCTTTTTCGGAAAAAATGGAAAACAAAAAATTGATCGAACAAAAAAAATATTCTTTTTTGGCTTTCTTAGTCGATCAGAATTTTTTGACAGTTGGCATATACAAAAATTGTAAGTAGAGAAGATCACCAATTACATATTTTAAAATTTTGCCTTGTTGTCGTAGAGTACTGATCCCTTAAGGCTCAAAATTTCAAAGTTTATCAAATTAAGACAAAAAACACCAATCCTTTTTTTATTTTTATAACCTACTTGTTTAGATTTCTTCGCTTTGAAGCAAATCTATTTCTTTTAGTACAAAATCGATTCAAATCGATTTAATTCAATTTGTGGTTATTTTATTAAATTCTTTTTATTTTTGACCAACTAATGATTTTTTAACTTTCTTTAGATAAAAATAACTCTTTTGGTGTTGAAAAAAATTAAAAAAAAAGAACTTTAAGATCTCAAAAAGCACCAAAAGCAATCATTTCGAAACAGACATAAGCTTAATTTCAAAAATAGGGGCAGATTTTTCATCGGTAAAAAATTTATTTAATTGTTTTTTTTTTTTGAATACTGTAAAAATCCAATTTTCATAGTTAAAATTTTATCTCAAAGTCCAAGAAGAAAGATTAATATAATGACTCAAAGTATCATTCCTAATTGATTTTCGACAGATATTTGGGTTTTTTTGCAAATAATTAATTCAGAATATTTGGAACCTGAAGTAAAAATTTTCTTTTTTTAATTGGAAAATAACAGTAATAATGTATTTTACGAAAGTGTTTAGAGATAATAACCAATATAGATTAATAAATCAAAATATAGTGTAATCATTTTATTTTTTAAAAGACAAACGAAAAAAATAAAAAAATAATAATAAAAAAGTTTGCCCCTAATTTTGAAATTTGGCTTAGTTGTATTCAAAAGTATAATTATCAATGATTTTAATTAGATTAGACTACATTTTATTTTGAAAGTAAATTTGCTTCTGAAAGTAGACTAAATGGAATAATTCGAAAAATATAAAAAAAAAAAATCTTCCGAATCTGAAAAAGTTATGAATAGTGAAACTTGGGAAACAACACAGTTGTATTCAAAATTAGAATTAGTATTGATTTAAATTTGAAATTGAATGCCGCCCTTACTATTATTTTGTTCAAAAAATTACCTCGTTTTTCATTGTTACTTTTTAGAAATCTAGCATACAATACACACCTTTGTTTTTATTGGAATTCAGCATTCATAACAAAAGATGAAAAAAATTTTTCGATTCTTCAAAAAGAAAATTTACACCACAAGAACATAACCTTTAGGTCTTTTTATAAAAAATTTTGAGTAATTCACAAAACCGATACATTTTTTTGAAAAGTAATTTCAAAGTTATGCTTTGACAATAAGTTTCCTTTTTGTACATAACCAATCTGAATATTTGAATAAATTAGCTGTACTAAGGTGTGTTTTGACAAATTGTAGACTTTTAGATTGCTAAAATATTCACTTTTTTTTTATTTATTTTTGTTATTTAAAATTAAGGATCGAAAAATCGTATTTATTCGAAAAAAAGAATTTCTTTTTTAAAAAAAGTGTTTTTTAGAGAAAACTTTTCACAAACAATTGTTGGTGTAATTGTTTTCTAAAGATCTTGATTTTTTTGTTCTTTAAAATCAAAAAAAAAAAATAAAAAAAAAGCTTTGAGTTAACTTGAAAATATCGAAGAAGAAGTTTGAGAGAACAAGACAAATTTGTTAATTTCAATTTAAAATTGTTTTGTGTTGTTGTAACTGTTTTTTCAATTTTTGAAAAAGTTTGGATTGTGGTTGTTGTATCACATTAAATGTTCACCAATTTTTGGTGGTTGAATAACAAAAATATCTTTTGATTAAAAACAAAAAATTAAAAAAGAAAAAGAAAATTATTTCAAAAAAGAAGAAAGCTTACTTGTTGGGTTGAGAGTTTTTGAATAAGTCTTGTTTGTTCAGGAAATTTCTGTTTTTGTTTGTAGAAGAGTAAATGATATTTTTCAAAAAATCAAAAAAAAAAAAAATGATAAATTAAATCTATCAAAATTTCTGCAATAAGTAATGAGCTTACAATTAAATTACTACTTGACGACCTTAATTTGCACTAAACGAACCTAATTTGAACAACCAAACTATTATTCAAACAAAAATAATCTTGGTCTCTTAAAAATTAAATTTGTATTTATCATTTTTGGAGTCAACCAACTCAAATTTCTTATGACTCAAGACGGAAAAATTTAGAAGATTTTTTGAATGTTTACTTGAAATTTCGATTTGAGACACAGTACCCTTTGTTATTAAACTTTGGAAATTGAAACAACAAATTTGAATCAGGTTTTATCTCTAAATAATTATTTAAATTTCTTGGAATATAACTGATTAAGAGGGTAAGTACATTTTACCAATTTTGAGTGCCCCTGTTTATATGAAACTGAATTCTTCAAATCATTTGTTTAACTAAATATATTAATATTTAATTAAATATGAGAGTGTAACATACCCTTGTATCAAATATTTTTATACCAATTAAAAATTAAGGAAATCGAAAAAAAAATGAATAAATATCTTTTATTTCTTGATCTTATCTGTATCATTTGGAATAATTACTACTTATTTATTTGGTTTTAGTTTTAATTCTTCATGGATAGAACTTTATTTGAAAAGTTTTTGATCAACCAATTAATTCATATTTCTAAAGAATTCAATAAAATGGATTTTAATTCCTTTTTTCATCTAATTTATCCAATTCTATTTTTGGTTAAGAAATTAGGATGTGTATTTTTTAAATTCATCTTCAGAAATGAAGATTTATTCGACGTATTTGTTTTATTTGAAAATTATTTAGGATTTGATTAATTGGAGAATTAATAATAATTCTGATTTTTAATTACACTTTTTGAATATTTACTCTTTTTTTGGGGTTGAACCAAGGTAGTTTTTTTTGGCTTCTGAGAATTCAATTTCTTTTCTTTAATGATTGAGAAAGTATATTGTGTTTTGGCTATGTTTGTAAAAAAAATATTTGAAGACAGAATTGTAAAAACAAATTAGTATAAAAAATATTCTGTAAAATAATAATAAATAATAATGGGGTGAGAAATTCAAGGTTATAAATTGTTTCTATTCATCCACATTATAAATATAAAGAAAAGAAATGTTCCAAAAATATGTTTTGATAGAATTTGTGTTCCCATTGGATGATTTCAACATGTTTGTCTGGGAAGGTGATCTTTCTTGTTTGGTCTTTAAAAAGAAAATATTTACTTCAAAAATACACACCTTTTCTATTTTTTTGGTTTATTCATTCATTATTTTCAGGTAATCCCTATTTGACACATTTCTATCTTCAACAATTTTATTTCATAAAACTAAGCATTTAATCAAAAAATTGAAAATTAAAGATTTAACTCTAAATTGAGTGTTTCCAATATTCCCAAAAATAGCAGAAAAATTTTTTAATCACATAAAAACTGTTAGTAGACAACTTCTAAGATTCCCTAGGGTCAATATACTCTGTTTAACAGTAAAATAATAATTTTTTTTGACTTTTATTCTTTGAAATTTAACCTTTAAACTACTCTAAAGGCTTTTTGGTATCTTTTGAGCAAATTTGATTCTATAGGTGCTTATAAGGGTAAGTGTATATCTATTTTATTTTTTGATTTGGTATGAGTTGTGTTAGGTTCGGTATGTGGTTTGTTTGTCTGTTTTGGTTAAGCCAGTTACTTTTATGCAATTGTAAATTAAATAAAGTTTGACTTGGTTCACCTTTGGCTGGATATTTAAGATAAAATATTACTCAGATATTTTTAGATTGTTTTTAAGTTTTCAAAATTATCGGTAATGATTCACAATTAGAAATATTCTTTACAAAGATATTTTCTCTCCTTTGATAATACCAATTAGCAATAATCAGAAATGTAATAGTCATCTATAGATACCAACCCCTTTCACATAAAATGGGTTGAATACTATTCCCTAAAAGTTAAAATTTTCACATTTAGATATTTTTCAATGAAAAATATTTTTTTTTTGAAATACAATTCCAATTTTATCATTAAACTGAGTATATTGGAACTATAATTTCTTAGTAATTATCCAAAAAATGTTTTTTCAGGATTAAATAATTATCATTTATTTATGGAATTTCGAGTATTTTCTGGAATATTTGATCGAATCCTCAGAATTACACGAGTTCTTTTCACAAAAAGAGACACGAAAGATATTTTATTCAAAGTTTTAATATCTCATAGCACTCAAAAAATCTAATTTCAAGGAAGGTTTACACAATTAAAATTTTTCAAAAGGGTAAAATGTACCAACTTTGAAACCTAAAAACGATTCTTTTTGATTCCCTTCAAAGAAAAATAATCTTATTGATAAGAGGAGTAAACATAAAGACATCCGGGTCGTGGCAAAAAGATGATAAAAACTAAAATCACAAGAAGAAAAACCTCAAAGATTTATTTTTTTTTGAGAATTATTCAATTCTTTTTCGAATAATTGATAAAAAATATAAATTATTAATTATTTACTTTTAAGAAAAATGAGATTCAAGTAAAAACCAATTTTAAACAAGAATAAAATTGCATATTATTATTGAAAGAAAAAAGAATGATTATGATGCCACAATATTGTAAAAAAAAATTCTCTTCTTTGAGGTTTTTCTACAAAAAAGAATCAATCCTTTTCTGCCTTATCTGGAAAAATTAATAAAATTTAACCAAAGAATCAACAATAAAATTAATTGGAATTCAGAGAGTTTAAAGTTTCTTCAAAAAGAAATTTATAAATATAAATACAATGAGTTGCTAAATTCTACAAGTTGGAAGTGTTGTTATGTTTTCCAAAATTCAAAAGAATTGAGTAAAATCAAAGATTTTTCTCTATTCTTTTGAATTCTGGAAAACCGCCGTTAGCTTTTTTTTAATTTAAGAAATAAAAAGAAAATTTCAAAAATTTTCTTTTTATTTCTTAAATTAAAAAAAAGCGTTGTTAGGTTTTCTTGGGTTTTCTGTTTATTTGGAAAATCGATAGATTTTACAAATAAAACAGAAAACCTCAAGAAAACCTAGGCACTTGACGGCACTTGAAGACACTCCACAAAAATATTTTAATATAATAAAAAACCAAAGATATTTATTTGTAACCCAAAAATATAAAAGTTATCCATCAAGCTCAATATTGTTAAAATGTAGGATGTTTACAAACTGCTTAAATAGATATTACTATGTATAAAAAAAAATTCAAATAAATTTTGTCCTCTATGTTTAAAATATAAGCAAAAGGAAATAATAGAAAATATTGATCATTTTTTATGGGTCTGTCCTTCCTATGAAAAAAATAGATTAATATTTCATAAATAGGTTAAAAGAATTAAATTTTAATGAAATACTTTTAAACTGTGACAGTTTGAGACTATTTTCATTAATTAATAAAAGTAAAATCTATGATTTTTCGCTTAAATTTCTGAAAGGAAATTTAAGTATAAGGGCAACTAAAGTGTAAATTACACTTCTTCCTCATTAAAAAAAAAAAAGAATCAATCTTTTTTTTCTATTGAAAATAATTTTTGAAAGAGATATTTTTATTTTAAGTAAAAATGTTGTTATTAGAGTATGGAGGTGAACAGTATTGTGAAAATACGAATAATTTTCAAACCAATGTCTTGTCGTGAGAATGGTCATTTTCATTTTTCACATTCGAGAAGCGAAATTTATCTTATGTCAAACAAACAAAAAATCAATTGCTTTATTAGTGGTGATAATGAAGATAATTTTACAATGCTCGAAACAAGCGAAGAAAAGATTTTTGAGTTAACACCGCTACCGTTCCCTGTCAAGGATCTGTGTTGTGGTTATCAGAGCTTGTGCTATGTCACCAATGCCACTTTGGATGAAAAATTTCAACAAGAAAACAAATCGCAAACTGCATTAGGCGATGGTTCTTTGTTAATACATGGACTCCATTCAACAGCAAAAAAAAACACGAGACGAAGTGAACGGTATAATCTTGGTAAAGTGTCTCAAATTGGATCTGGTAATTCACATTTCATTATCAGAACGGAAGATAACAGAATTTATGGATATGGATCTTGCTTGGAGGGGCAATTGGGGATTGGGGAGTCGAAAGCCAAGTTAACGTCTTATTCTTTTCAACCGATCGAAATTACCTTTTTTAAAGAACAAGGGCTTGATGTCAAGAAAATATATTGCAGCTCCTCCCAAAGTTATTTTTTATGTACGAATAATCAGCTGTACTATTGTGGCCAAAGTTATCATGATAAGAAGACATCATACAACTATAATCCGATCTTGCTTGAAGAAAACGTCTTAAAGTGTTGGGCTGGCTGTGCTGCAGCACGGATCTTTTTTACAAAAACGAATGATCAGGAATTACATGCACGCGCAATGGGATCGTATTGCCATTTCCAATTGGGAACAGGGGAAAAAAAAAATGTGTATGTGTCTGTGACTTGCCCAAACATCAACAAAAATGATGTTGTTGATATTTCTATGGGCTCAAGTTTTTCAAATATGATCTTGAGACAAAATAGTACCAATAAGGTTTATGGGGTGGGAACAAGGAATTCTGGGATCGATCTACCTTCTGGAACATTTGCAGAAAATTGGACAGAAATATCGCAACTCAACAAACAAAGAATTGTGCAAATTAAAAGCGGGTATAACCACACGTTGGCAAGGTCAAAAAATGTTGGTGAATTTTGGGTTTGGGGTTGGGGTATGATTGTAAGTTTAATCTTTATGATTACAATTTGTTTTTTTTGAATGTAGCAAAATAAATTTTGAATTTTTCTTCGGAATAATGTCCGGTTGTTTTTTAATTTTAGGAATGTAGTAGGGAAAAAAATTACGGACATGAAAAAAATCCCTGACAAGATTTTTAATTGTGAATATTTGGAAAATTGTTGTTTAATTACTTTTATTTAAAATCAAATCTTTTTTATAAACCTTTTTTTTTTAATGAGCCTATTGATAAACCCAACCAAAGTTCATTAAAGTTAGGTTTCTTTCAAATACTCAATTAATTGTTTGATAGCATACTTATATCAACTTTTTTTGAAAAACAATCGAGTTTAATAGAGGTTTTAGTATTGGTTTGGGAAATGATAATTTTTATTCTTGTTTTTTGATTGATTGATTGAATGATGTTTTGAGCAAATGTAATTTGATTAATCATTATTCTAATAAGTGGATGAGTTATAATTTTAAAAGTTTAATTCTTAAAAAAAATGGATTTGTTTTTAAATTAAAGAAATTACACTATAATTTCCCAAAAATTCACAATTAAAAATCTTGTCAGGGATTTTTTTGATGTCGGGTATTTTTTTCACTACTTTACTATTTTTAATTTAAAAGATGATGTTACCCTCGATTCTTTTATCACCAAAGTGTGTTGTGATTGAAAGTAAATGATATTTCGTGAATGCTCTATTGCTCAAATTACTCTCAAAAATCTATGTTAAAAATAATTGAACAATAAATTATTACAGTGATCAAAAAAAAATCGTGTACAACGACTATAATCCGTGCTTCAAAATATAATCCGTACTTTTTTTTCTTCTTGTTCCAATTCGACCCCCAATGAACTACACAATAGTATATCTAAGTTCAAATCAATTTTGAAAGTAAACACACTTGATATTTTCAGTAAAATTTAAATTATGAATGGAATTTGTACAAATTTTTTCGTAATTTTCTCAATTTTTTTGAATTTTTTTGTTTTTTTGATGGTAATAAATTTTCTGATTAAAATTTACTCTATTTTTTAAGATATTTTTTACAATTTCATCTCATATTTTTTGAATTTCTTTTTAAATAATATAACTTGAAGAAATCAATACCATATTTAAATAGGGTTTATTTTTGGTTTCTTTGATTGGTTGATATATAGGTGTTCTATAACATTAAACACGCTTTTTAATATGAAACATAGATTAAACTTTTCTGACACCCATTTTTTAACAACGGTGTTTTTTTGCAAAAATACAAATAAAGAAGTGTTAATTTTTGGGAATTTTTATTAAATTACTTTTCCTTGTCATCCAGAAAAAAATTGAAAAATTTGAATAAATTCAAATCGTAAAATTATTTTTTTGCATTTGCCCCCTTTACTACAAAAGGGAGAATATTATCTGTTAAACTCTGACTCCTTTACTCAATTTTTTTAAAAAAATTAATAAATTGAGTAAAGTGTCTTAAAAATGACACTCGGTGGTTAGATAATTAAGTTATCTCCTCACGTTTTTCATTATTTTCCCTTTTAAAAAATAAAAAATGTTTAATATTAGCTATATTTTCCCTCGTATTCAACTCTGTGAAAATATGTCTTGTATTATTCCTAGGTCTTTGTTTTCGAAACAATACATAAATATTTAAATTTTTCATTTTGTAAAAGGGAAAATATTGAAAAAAAAAATGGAGATAACCTACACAAATCTAAAAACTGAAATTTAAAATAATTGTATTCTCAGTATTTCAAAAATTAATTTTTAGAACCCCCAAAAGTAACTATTTTTTCAAATTTTTTTTCAAGATTTACTCAACAATTATTAACATAAAAAACCTAAAGAATGATTATTTTTATTTCTTTTCTACGGCTAGTTGTATTTTCAATATATTTTCGTGATATGTGAAAATAATTTGTAATAATAATCTATTTGTTAAAGATCGCTTTTGTTCTGTATCCGAAGTATCCATATAGAACACACACCCTTAATTATTTAAATTTTGAAGAAAATAAATTTTTTAGCAATTAACCCACATTTCTGAGATAACTTTTAGAAAGATGCTGTTTAACATTAAAGTCTTCAGATTGATGATTCAACCTTTAGATCTGCTTTTGGAGTGTAGATTTTTTTCTAAAATTCTTTGGATCTTTTCTGAAAACCAAGATCATTTTGAATTGATAATATCAATTTTTAGTACTCTTTTGCTAATCGAATTTTTTGAGACATTTAAATCAGTTGGTTACTAATATGATGTACCTTTAATTATAACATACTTTAATTTAGACTTGTTTGTTGTGGACACTAATTCCTTAAGATGAATTATCTTATTATTTATACTATAATTATTCAATTTTTATTAAAAAGAAATAGAAAAAAGAAAAGATAAAAAATTATCAGGTAAAAGAAATTGAAAAATAATTAAAATAAAAATACCACTAGGTAATTCAATAAGACCACTTGGAATTAACTGTATTATTCTTATTATGAATGTCCAGTGTCATTTGTTGTTTATAAATTAATATACACCTTTTTTTTTTTTTTTTTTTTAACAAAGTTTAATTTTTATTTTCTTTTTTTTAACCTACTTTTCTTAATTGTAGAACACACTATATCAAGAGTTGTTAATCTATATTAATTTTGTTTAAAATTACACCTTTTCATTTCTTTGCATAAAAATTTTCTCAATAGTAATGTGAAAAGAAATATTAACAGAAATTTAATTTCAGGGGAAAATGAAAAAAATAAAATCTGATTTATGATAAAAAAACCACATTTTTATTTACTTTTTGATAATTTACATAAAAAAACACACACAGGCATATAATTTTTAAAAATGGTCAATCTACATATTCTCATTTATTTCATATTTGTTAATAATTTAAACAAAAAAACAAAAAACAAAAAATAAAAAATAGGGAGAATTAATGGAAGAGTACATTGATTTTACAAAACCAAAAAAAATTATATTAGATAAATTTAAGCCATTAATGAATGTTAAAATTAATTGTGGTACAAAAACCAACTTCATTTATTCAAAAAAATCAAAAAATTATGATTTACTTCATGATTTATTAAGAATATTTGAAAACAACGAACTCACGGATTTGGCCGTTGTTGAAGGAATTAATGTTCATAAAATATTTGTCGAAAATAGATTAAAATGTAAATCAGAAAAGATAAAAAAAATTCTGGGGCAATATAATAAGAATATTTTAAAAGAATTCTTTCAATCCATTTACACTGGGAAATTATTTTTAAAAGATTTACAGCTTATGAATCAAATTTTACAACAATTTAATATTAAAGATTTTTCTGTTCTCTCAAATTCTTTGAAAGGGGATCTAAAGAAATTGTCTAAAGACGAAGAATCAAAAGATTTTGCTATTTTGATAACGGGAGAAGAAGAAAATGAAAACCAAGATGAAGAAAACCTTGAAAAAATACGAATTCATAAATTTATGTTGCAAGCAAGATCTAATTTATTCAGGGAAATGTTTTCATTAATAAAGCAAGAAATTTACCAAATCAAGGATTATTCTGGAAAATCAATTGAAAGTATCAACATTCTAATAAAATATTTTTATACAAATTCAATTAAGTTAACAGCCGATGATAACCCTGAATTAATCATTGAAGAATTAAAAAATGCTCAAGAATATTATCAATTACACAAACATTCTAACTTGAATAATTTATTATCAAAAATAATTATCAAAAAAAAATAATCATCAATTTTAATTATATTGACCACTTTCTTGAAAACACATGGTGTCTAGTACTACACCACTCAATCGTTATAAACACTCATGGATCATTGTTTAGACATGAATTTCTTAAATGAACGAGAGCCAATTTTTGGAAAAAAATCCAAGGCAAATCTGGGAAATCAAAAATAAATTACAGTTTTTTTAATTAATTTAGAAAAAAAATTCACAGTTTCTATTTATTTTTATTTTGCAAAATTTTTGGTAAATTTTTGAAGTGGGGAAAGGAAAGAAAAATACCCAATGATCTTTGATGTTAGTCAACCTCCAAGATTGATTAGAGATTGGTTGTTTTTTTTTGTTTTTGTTTTGCTTTTTCTAAGATTTCCTGGGAGTTAAAAAACTACTTTGGTGTATTTGGATGCCTTCAAAAATGAAAGTAATTGGTTGCAAATAAAGAAATGATTTTTTTTAAAAAAAAAAAAGGGTGGAGTGTGAGGGGTGTATGCTTTTTTTCGATTCTCAAGTCGACATTTTTTACTATTGTTTTGTTGATCATAATGTTTATGATGAAGTTTGTAATAAAGATTAAAGGGTGGCACCTCTGATAATGTACTCTTTCAAATTCCCACAGGCACAACAATAAAGAGAATTATTGAATATATATATATATATATATATATATATATATAATAGAAAAGTAGAGAGTTGTTAAAAATGAAAAAATGACAATTCGTGGTTTTTTCCTTCTTTACTATTAGAACGATCATCAATTCTAAAGACCGGCAAAAGACGTTGTTCAAGTTCTGACATCGTTTTCAAGAAATCATTTATTCCATTTTGTTGAATAAGTTTTTACATTTAAATATTTTTTCTATCTAAAGATTGATATTAAACCAAATTTTACTTTTATATATATATGTATACCATATAAACTCAACTTCACTCAAAGATGCTCAGCCAAAAATGAAAAATTCACATTGTGTACAAGAATGGGCCAAAATATACTGTTTAGAAATACGAAAAATACAGTAAGTTCCACTTTTAAGACACAAACTTTCAACAAAATTTAAAGTACAAAAAAAATCACAAATTAATACAAAAAATTTTGGATGCTAGAAAAATTCAATGAAAAAAAAATTATAAAAAATGTATCTCAATTTAAGTTTATTTTGGATCTTAATTTTTGTTAAAATTTTATGTCTTAAAAATATTCACATTGAAAATGATTTATTTTTATAAATCAGTATTATGAAGTGATGAGGTGACCATATATCCCAAGAACAAAATCCAACTAGTGTACCCAGTTGTTTTCCAATTTTTAATATTTTATGAAAATATAACTTTAATTTAATTTTAATTAAAAATCTAATTTTGAATTGAAAAAATTACTAAAATATTGAAGGTATCCTCAGATAGATTTGATTTTTTTTTCAATTGCGAAAAATTAGTCTGAATAAGAATTTAAATAAAAGACTGCTATGTTTATGTGTTTTATTTGATTCTTCAGTGAATTGACCAACCATAACTTGAATCAACAATATTTTGAATTCAAATCTAATAAAATAATTACAAATAAGTCAATAGTACTCGTTATTAATTCTCTTTTTTAAGAAATTACTGGGAAAAGAAGCAAAATTTAAAAATCAAAAAACATTTTGTTTTGTAAAAAAAAGAATTATTTTAATGTTTGGCAAAAGTATTGTAACCGTCATAACCAAAATAAAATTTCATTACTTGTGGTTTATCATAAGAATTGATTTGGATACACTTACATAAGTTAATTTTTCTTTATTTATTAAAGTTTGGAAAAAAGTTATTTACTCATTAACTAAAAATAAAATAAAAAAATTTAAAAAAATTTCAACTTTGAAAAACCTTTTTAAACATTTTGTTTGGTTATACTCACAATAATCATCACTGTACAAAATTAATTTTTAATTTTTCACAAAATAATGGTCCAACTGTGTTTCATCATCCCTATTTTTTTTTAATAAATTGATAGGTCTTATTTACAAGAATGGTTATAATAATTAAATATAATTTTATGGGAAGAAAATTTTTATTTTGAATTTTGCTGATAAAATTACAAAATTCTCAAATATCTTATAGAAAATTTTATTTTGAAAAATTGAATTTTATCTTTGAACAAAAACAAATTTTCTTGGTAAAATTTTTTTAATGTTTTTAATACTTTAATAATTAACAGTATCCTTCTTAAAAAGATACAATTAACTCTTCAATTGGTTGAATAAATCATTTTTTTTGGTTAACCAAAAGAATTATTTCAAAATTGATAAAAAAATCATTATAGTAATATTCCTGTTATCAAAAAAGACTTTTTATTGAATAATAATGATGAAATGGGAATAAACAGAATAAAAAGTTTTTATAATGTGTGAAATAAAATAATTTTAAGAGTTTTCTTTTTCAATAAAAAGGAAAAAAAAAAATAGATCTTCAAAAAAAATTGATTTTCTGTGTTTTTTAATTGATCAGTATTTTTTAACACTTGGCCTCTACAAGATTTATAAGTAAAGAATATCACCAATAAAATATTTTAAAATTTTGTAGTGTTGTTTTGGAAAGACGGATACATTAATTTTTATGATATAAATGTACTTTTTTTCGATTTTTCAATTTTTTTGGCAAACCTTGGGATATATAATTCCATTAATTTTGAGGCAAACAAAAGGTATAAATTGGTTGGCACACAAACCGTTCTGAAGAAATACAAATAATAGTCACTAGGTCTATATTACAAAAAATCCTTTCCTGTTATTGGAAATTTCAAAGTAACAAGATTACATTTGATTATCTTCTTTTTTATTTCGATATTTAAAATCCCTTAAGGTTTTCAATCCCAAAAATCTGAAAAGAGATTATCTTGTGTAAGGTGTAGTGACTTGTTAATTTGGGTCTTTGCTGATCGATCTGATGCTTAGTATGGGTTTTAATATTGGTTCAAATAGAGGCAATTTTTGACAATTTATTTTTTTTTTTTTTCGAAATACAAATTGAAGAATGTATGGTTAATAAATTGGTTGGTGTTTAAGAATAAATTTTGATTTTTAGGGTTGTCGAAAAAAATTTTGATTTACTTTTTTTTCATGAACTTTATGAAAACAATTTTGTTTTAAAAGCACTAAATAAAACCAAACCTCATTAAAAAAATCAAATAACAACTTAAAAATCATATTTTTTTATAACTTAAGTTCGAATCCAATTATTCTTACATTCTTCAATTCGGATTTCGGAAAAAAAAAAAATAAATTGTCATAAATTGCCTCTTTGAACAAATATTAAAACCCCATACCAAGCATAAAGATCGATCAGATAAGAACCAAATTAACAAGTCACTACACACGACACAAGATAATCTTTTTTTCAAATTTCAGGGATTGTAAACTTTAAGGGATTGTTCGTTCACACCAAATAGACCCAAAGGAACAATAAGTAAGTAGCAAGCAAAAAAGAGATCTCAAATTAAAACTGATTTCTTTGGAATTTCTTCATAAAAAAAAGAATTATATAGAAGAAACAGGAAGTGTTCGATTTATTGTTAAGGGTTAGACAAGAAACTTTTAAAATCTTTTAAAGAGAGAATTTTGAATTGACTAAATTTGAGAGTTCTAATTCAAAGAGTATCTATGGGCTCAAGTCATCAGAAGTATTTTAATCCTAATTTAGTTTTCTAGAAACAGGAAGTGTAAATTTTTGCCTCTTTGATCCCTTAAGGACTATTTGAATTTTATGTTCTGTGAGGGTTGAAATAATATACAGTGGATAGTAAAAATGGTTTCAAAGACAAAGGTTTTACTGAAAAGTAAAAATATTACAATTTTTCGGGGTTTTTGGGATTTTTTAGATTTTGATCAGAAAATTAAAATATCCTTTATCGATCCAAAAACTTTTCATAATTACGAACCAAACAAGGTAAATTTTAATTACAAAATTTTTACCTTTTACTTCTCCTGCTTTCCACTTTATATTAAAGTGTATTGACGCCACTCCACTAAACTCTTGAATGGCTTAATACGAAGTGGAAAATCACAGCAACAATAGGTTAAATCTTAATTGGAATATTTGGAGGAAAATTTTGTTATTTAAAGGATCAAAAAGTTGGAACGTTATTTTCGATGTTCAATTTGGTTTTGTACATTCTGATTGATCTGGGAAAAAAGTTCTTTTTTCTCATTTTTTTCTCATTTTTTTTATGTTTTGTTTATTTTTTTCATAAATAAAAAAATGTTGAAAAAAAAATAAAAAAAAAAAGCCTGAAAGGAGTATGATCGATCAAGAAAAAGTTCCTTTCCCAACAAACAAAAATACACTCAAATACAACACTGGCACTTTTCAATATTGCCCAGAAAAGGTTCCTAAACACACCTGTAGATTTAGCTCTTCAAGTGCAAGGACATGAACCTTAAATGAAAAGAAAAAAATAGCAACATTTTATTGCATCAAAAAATGACAAAGACTTCAAATTTCCCTAAAATTCTTTTGCCTTCCTCAAATATTTTCCCAAAAAAACCTAAATTTCAAATTTTAACAAGATCTATAAACTCAACGAAATTTTAAGACCTTAATTGTGAGAGTAGACGTAAAAGTAATATCCACTGACCATAAAATTCGAATATTCCTTAAGAACCAATCTGGATTTCTTTATCAGGTGTGAGAAGAATTTACTATTAGTGATCAACTCAAGGAATTTTTAACTCAAGTTTTTTACTCAATTTTAGTGAACGTTAAATCTTGAAAAAAAACTTATATTTTGTGATTACTTGAAATGTTTTTACTCAAATCCAAAACCCTATTATAAAATAACAACTTAACCAGAAATACGTTCTAATTAAATACTTATTCTCAACAAAAAAAACTTTAGAAATAAAAGAAATATTTTTCAACATTTTTCTGTTTTTCTTCCTTTAACATGTTAAGTGATTCAAAAATTAATTCTGTTCAAGACTTTTATTTAAAAAACAAAGAAGACACACCAAAATGTGAAACGTGTAAAACAAAAACAGCCAAAGTGTATTGCCATCTCCATGAGAAAATTTTATGTCGGAAATGCTTTGATAAACTTCATATCGAACGTGAATGTTGGTTTTATGATTTTGGAACGAATGACTATTCCTATACCTACAAAAGAAATGAATATAATTGGAGAATAAAATCTGCAAAAAAAACAACACAAGAAAACCAAAAAGAAAAACCAAGTAAAAATTTGACCAAGAAACAACTTTTTCCTTTCTTCTCTTTTTTTGAATCATTTCCTTTTCAAAATTGCTTCCTTTAATCTTGGAATAATTACAAACAAAACCACAAAAAATACGTATGAACAAACCAAATAATAGTTGTTGAATATATCTGTTTGTGCAAACCGACTTTGAAATTGTTTCAAATCTTTAAGGGTTTAGGCCTAAGGATTGCAAAAAAGGTTGTGAATTATAAGTCAAGTTTTCATTACCTATGCCAACACAACCCTGACGAAGAATTGATCGATTTCTTTGTTCAGAACGGTGCCTCCATCAATGAGAAAAACTCGCGAAAAGAGACACCCTTACACTATCTGATGTCAAGCAACCCATCAATTGGAGCCATTGAATGCCTAACCAAGCATGGCGCCCTGGTGCGCAGCACTGACTCGTATGGGCAACCGCCAATCTACTATTTGTTCCAAGAAGATTTCCAGCCGAGCATCGAGTTATTGGATTATTTAAAAACCAAAAAAGTGAATTTCAAAAAGCAAAACCGATGGAAAGAAACGTGCGTGCATTTGCTTTGTAAGAATGGCAACCCCAGCATTGAAATTCTCGAATTCTTGCGCAATAATGGCGTCGATTTAAATAAAAAAGCTTCTGGGTCGTCGACGCCCTTCCATTGTTTGCTTTTGAGAGAAAAATGCCCCGACCTCAAGATTGTTGAATATTTTTTGAATAATATACCATTTGCTGGCGATTGCACAGACAACGGCGAGAATTGTCTCCATTTATTATTCAAGAGCAAAGCAAACATAAGTCTCAAACTCGTCGAGCTTTTGATCAATAAGGGGTGTAGCGTTAATGCAAAAAATTCCAGTCACAAAACTGCCTTGCACACCTTACTGTCAAACAAAAACACCATGCACTCTGTGGACTTGATTCAACTTCTTCTTGACCGGGGTGCCAAATTAAATATCAAAACTAATTCAACAGACAGCCCCTGTGATTATTTCTTTAGAAATACTATGAAAATATCAGTCGAACTATTGCAATTATTTGCTGACAATGGAACCAACTTCAACCGGCCTCGATCTACTAGCAGCCCAAACAATTTATTTGATCTGTGCGCAAATATAAATTTAACAATCGGCTTTGGTGTTGAGATTCTTCAATTTTTTCATGACCATGGAGTCGATTTAAAGGAAACAAATGGAAAGGGGCAAAATGCACTACATCTATTATGTCAAACCAATCTAGAAAACAAGCCGATCCTTGAATTTGTTCAATTCTTTCTTGATCATGGTGTGGATGTTAACCATCAGTGCAATAGTGGATTTTCCTATTTGCACGATACACTCAAAGGGTGGCGTTATTATTTTAATCATGACCAAGTCGGGTATCAACTGATCGAACTCTTTATTAAAAGTAAGATGAATCTAAACCTCCAGGACAAGGATTCAAAAACCATTTTACACTTAATATGCTCAGAGGGTGCTGTCCATCAGAAATTAGACACCTTGCAATTATTAATCAAAAATGGGATTGATATGAATTTAAAAGCGGGGAATGGGTATACCGCATTTCACTTTCTATTACTAAACACAAGCCATAGCTCAAGTGCAAAAATTCTGGCACTAAATTTGTTCTGCGAAAATGGCTTCCATATTAATGAGTTAAACGACCTGAAACAAACATATCTAATCTGGTATTGCCGCAATAGAGTGCCTTGTCGTCAAATCATCAAATATTTGGCCGAAAGGTGCGATAATTTAAATCAAATTGATAATTTAGGATTTAATGTATTCACCACATTAGTCTTAAAGAGACAACCATTAGAGCTTATTGACTATTTTCTTAATTTGGGGGTAAACCCTTATATTTTGAATAACGAAAATCAATCGGTTCTGTGTATCGCCTGCGACGAAAGACGCATTCAAATCGAGATTGCTAAAAGGTTATTGCAATTGGGAATCAAGAAGACCTTCCATGGACAAAATGTATTCGAACTTTACATCTCTTCTGGTTCTAACAAAGATTATTATTCAAGATATAAATACATGTTTGACATTACCTGGGACGGGATAAAGCAGGATTTGAAACAATTTTTCCAAAAAGGGGAATTCGTGGATAACGAAATTAAAGGAATCAAATTCCATTCAAAATTATTAGAATGGAGAATAAAGAAGCCAACTGGAGACATTTTATTAGTTCTTGAGAAATATAAAGAAGAGGACATTTCTTCATTTTTGAAATGGGTTTATTATGGGAAAATCCCTAGAAAAATTCTCAGATTAAAGACCAGTGGGCATACTTTTGCGAAAAATGTTCATAATAGCAATAATATAAAGTACACCGAAAATTATACAACCTTTATGGCCATTCTAAAAGAATTAGATATCTCCGACCCAAATGCAAAGCAATTTTGGTTAAGCCAAACATTCTCAAATTTATACAATGATGAGCAATCCAAAGATTTTAAAATCATCATTAATCAAAATCTTGAAATCAGAATTCATAAATTAATTCTGCAATGCAGAAGTGGTTTGTACCGTGGAATGTTTTTAAATGTTGAGAATTCAAATGAATTGGTCCAAATTACCGATTACTCACAAAGATCTTATGAAGCAATGAAAATTTTTGTAAATTATTTATACACAGACAAAATTGAAAATGCTCATCAAATGTCTGAAAAAATTAAAGACGAACTTGAAGATGCAGTCGATTATTACCAATTGGATCAGAAGTGCACCTTTAATTATTATCTAAAAAATAAAGATTAAATATATTTGGTCTTATTTTGAAAAGATCTTTGAGTGTGATTCAATGATTAAAGATAAATCACAATTCTGTGAACTTTTTTTAAAAAATAAATAACATTGAAATCATGTTTGGTTTTTATGATTTTCCAAGTGATACCAGAATTTAAGAAGTTAAAAAAAAATAACAATGATTTTTTAGTTTTTTTTTTCGATGTTTTATACCAAAAATCTATTGGTACTCAAAAAAACAAAAAAAAAAAAGAAAAGCTTATGATGTTTTTTTTTTTTTTTTTTAATTAATATGAGAAATAATTAGAAAATCTAAATATTTTCTAATCAAAACCAAAAGGTTCAGAAAACGGGATACATACAAATGAAATCTAACAACTTCATCATTTTATAATAAATAATTATTTTTTTAAGAATAAAGAAAATGGGCTTGTTGTGATATGTAGTAATATCCAATTCGAATTAATGGGTTGTTCTATTTCGTTAACCTTGATTTTTCAAAATTCTTCATCAATCATTTCAAAAATTATAAAAACAAAATAAAGGGAAAATTAATATTTTTCAAATTTGGATCAAATTTTCAAAATTAGTCAAATTCTCATTTTTTTCAAATATAGTCAATTCTATTGAAATATATTGGTTGTAGGTATTTTAAACTTCCGTTCGATGGAGGTCAAAGTAAGTTAGTATTGGTCAGGATGCGTTATAATATATTTGGGTTAAATGGATGGTATTTTGGAGAATTTTTTCCTGAATTTTGAAAAAAAAAATAATTATAAGAGACCAATTAGACTATTGTAACTTGTTATAAGGGGTAAAAATTTTCCACTAAACTTTGGGGGTTAAAATTAAGTTTTGAACAAAATTTTCAAAATATTTAGTATTTATAATTTCAAAATTTTGAATTTTTTAAAATTTAAGTAATAAAATACTTCCAATCGCAAAATAATCTTTTTGATTTTTCCTCTCAAAAAGCTTAAAAACCATTAAAAACTTTTATACCAATGAAAAAAATCAAGAAACTCTTCAAAAATACGAAAAAATTCAATTTGACCAATTTTGAAATTTTACCAAATTTGAAATTTAATAATATACCCAAAATAAAGGTGATTTAAAATTTAATCCTTAAAACCCGAAAATATTGGTATAAACTTCATATCCCACTGGTTCCAAGAAATCGTATGACTGATTTGGATTTTTTTTAAAACCATTATTCTAAATTAAATTGGATCATTTTTTCTTAATTTGTGGTTAGATCCGATTCTTTGCAAAATTATTTTACTTTAAGCCTTATTAACAATATTACTAAATTAAAATTAATAAACACATTGGTATTTTTTAGTGGCATAGAGTACCCTAGAGTGTCAAGCTTTTTTTTTTTTTTTTTTCATTTAAGTAATGAAAAGAAATTTTTTATTTTTTTTTTCTAAATTTGGTAAATGTTTCCCATGATTTTCCAGAATTCATAAAAAATACAGTAAATTTAAATATATTACAATTCAAACTGATTATATATAAAAAATAACAATACTGCTTATTTGAGTTTAATAACAATCAAATATAATAAATATTTACAATATTGGAGAAAAATGGAAATTCTTATATTTTTTTGAACTAGTTAAAAACACTTTTTGAAAAATTTCTAATATATTTTAAGTTTAAATATACCCTGTTTAATGATGAATTTAGAATTTTCCTAATACTCACAATTAAAAATCTTGTCAGGGATTTTTTTCATGTTACGTATTTTTTTCTTTGCTATCTATCTTGAAATAAAGTTTGTTTCAGTTAAATTTCCTAACATTTTTTTCAAATATCAATTATTTTTTAAAATTGACTGTTAAAGAACAAATAAAAAAATAAGTAGAATAATAAACATCAAAGGAAAGTCGAGATACATGTCTATCAAGTAAAATTAATAAATCAAGTGATTATTTTAAAATCTAAAAAATGAAAATTCTTAGGTAAAAATTGGGAAAATAACAAGGTTCATTTTGATCTTCTTTATAATCAAATAAAATTCCCATAGATATCAATATCATTTCTATACATTCGTACTATTGTTTCAGTAAAATTATAATAACAATTATTTACTAAGTGATTATGAATCTTCCAATAAATTAGACTAATACATGAAGATACTTGATTAAACTTACCTAATTTCAAAATTTTATTGAGAAATTCCAATAAAGAAACATAATTTTCTTTATCGTAAATTGAATATAATATAAATCCTAAATTTTTATTTTAAATAAAATCAAAGATATTATTCTTACATTATTTATTATTTTTGAATATATGGATTAATTCTTTAATCCATTTTTTCATTTTTTTAATAGGGTAGATAGTATGAAGAAATTATTAATAATTATAAAAGAAAATGAAAATAAAAATGTTAATCTTTTCAATTAAATAAAAGATTTCAAGTAAAATAACCAAACAATTAAAATAAAAATTCTCCGAAAAACTTTTTTAAAACACAGAAAAATCAACTTATAACCCAAAGAATTTTTTGAATTACAATCATTAATAAAAATTAACCCATTGAATTTTTTTCAAATATAAATTGAGATTTGTTTCAAATCTTTCGTTAAGGCTCAAATTCTACAGTCTATAATCTATATATATATATATATATATATATATATATATATATATATATAGTTATTAATCGGTTTTTTAATTCATATTTATGTTAAAGTGGAATAACTTATAATTTGATTGTTATTTACAAACATATTTGTTTATTGTCTTTTTATTATTTTTTTTTTTTTTGAGAATTCCTAGTTGCTATATCATGGGTATTGTTACTCAAAGGATTTATTTCACGAAGATAATCTATATATTATCATCTTGTTATCTCTAAACCCGATTACACTCAAATGAGCCCAGTTAATAATAAAAAAATTCATTTTTTTAATACCAACCAAACTCACAATTGTTTAGGAACGAGGTAAATAATAAACTTCAAATTAGAGCTGAGATTCATAAAAGAAAAACATTAACCAACAAGAAATATTTCAAAAAAAAAAAATGTTAAAAAAAATTTGGACACTTTCTTTGGATGTTCAAATTAAAATTTCTCAATGTTTTTAGAAAATTTAGATTGTTAACAATAAGTTTTGTCAAATGTAAATATATCGATATTTCAAAAGACATTACATTGTCTCAATTTTCACAAAGTTATTTTGAATTTTCAAATAATTTTTTTTTTTTCTCCACAAGATCTTTTGGAAAAAAAACAAAGTATCCAAAGAAAAAAAAAAAAAAAAAAAAAAAAAAAGAAAAAAAGAAAAGAAAAGAAGAAAAATAAAAAACAAAAGAAAAAACAAAAAATAAAAAAATTTTACTGAATTAGAAAAAATGAAATAAATCAAAAAATTGATAATTTATTTTGTAAAGAATAATGAATTAAAAACTTATAGATTGGTTGTGTTTCTTCAATAAAACTAATCCCATTTGACTGATAATGAGTTTATTTTACAAAAAATTTTCGTGGATCAGTCGTTAAAAATTTATTCATAACCAGACTTGGACAAAATGAGGAAAAATGATCAGAAATATAGAGAAAGAGATTTCTCTAATTAAAAAAATGTTACACTATCATCATTTTTCCTCCTTGTCCGAGACAATGGATAGAAGTAATATTTCATGATAGAAGTATTGCTTTAAAGAAATTAGAGTAGAAAATTTTTTTTACTCTAAATAGAAACTGAGTCATTTTCTTTTTGTGAAGAAAAATTATACGTCATTTCTTTTTGAGAAATTTCTTAGAGGAATTTAGAGTAGTAATTCGAGTTTATTTGACTCTAAACAATCCAGTTTCGAATTATAAAATTCTAATTCAAATCGAATTTAAACAAATTTCACATTTTGAAAATCATTTTTTTTTATTGTTCTGAATTGGTAATTTTGTTTATTTCCTCTTATCTTTTTTTTTTTTTTTTTTTTTTTTTTTTTTGAAAGTTTTTTTGAACTGATTTGATTTTTTTTGATTTTTTTTGATTTTTTTTTGTTTCTTTTTTTTTTTGAATTAATTTTTTTTTTTTTTTTTTGATTTTTTTTATTTATTATCATAATAGAGATGACAACAAGAAAGAAACGTAAAATATCCACTGAGCCGAATAAAAGGAGTAACTTTGTACAACTTTTAAAAAAGAGACGGTCGAACCATAGATCTAAGAAGAATAGGCAGTCGTCGAAGAAGAGACATACATCAAAGAAGATGCACTCATCGAAGAAGAAAAAACATTTTTTCGAAAAAGAAGAAACATTCATCGAAGAAGAAGACGACGAATGTAATCAAGAAAGAAAGGATGCGACGTATCCCGCGCCGAAGAAGTCTCACTGGAGTTACTCACGTAGAAACTATGTTGATAGATCATATAAGGAGTTTGGTTCCGAAGGCCCTTGAACTTGATGGGTATTTGGATGAAAACAAGGACCCAAACGTGAAGATACATGAAAAAAGAAGAAAATGTTCAAAAAAAAGAAGTTGCGATCAAGGGTAACCAAGACAGCAACGGAGAGAGCAAGGAAAAGAAGAAGAACAAAGCAAAGAAGAAGAGCAAATGCATTGAAGATAACAAAAAGAAGATGAAGAGTAAGGGCAACATGGGTGATACTCGTGATACAACAATCAATGTTGAGAAGAAGTGCAAGAAGAATGTGAAGCACGATCCAGTGATCAAAAGCAAGCAGAAGTGCAAGGAAAAAGAAAAGGAAAAGAAGAAGATAACAAGCAGATGCAAGGGGAATGGAAAGAGCAACATACCAGCAATTACCAAAGAAAGAAGCAGTAGACCAAATAACAATCAAGTGACTGATCAATCAAAGGCAGAAGAAATACAAATTGAAAAAGAAACCAATTCTGAAACATTATGTTTACCATCCAAGAGAAGAGTGAGGCTCAAAACAGAAATTAGCAATGGTAAACTTATAAAAACAATACAAACAAGAATTGGAGAAGATATAAGAAAACTGCAAAATATTGAAAGTTGGTTAAAGGATGAAACATTTTCGAATTTCATTCTAATAAAAAATGTAGATAATCAACCTTTGTTTTTGAATGAAAATTATTTTGTTCAATGTACCCAATGTAATTCAGTTATCACTGCCATCAAATATAATATGGAACGACACTTTACTTCATCAAAACATTGCAATGCACTTAAAATGTTACAAACACACACGCTTGGCTCGTTATCAGATATTGTCAAGATATTATTAAAATCTGGAATATCTTATAACATGGCACAACACTTGTTCCAAGTTCAAAATCTACCAATGATTAGATCGGTCCATACTTTTCCATCGAGAACAACTGTCCGAAGAACTCTACCACAATTACTCGACGATGAAAAAAAAAACCTTGAAACATAAACTAAAAAGATAAATCTTTCTGTTTAATAATTGATGAGGCAACAGATCGTTTATCCCGGCCACTAGTTGCGTTATTAGCTGCTACTTCAACAGATACGTGGGTTTTAGAACTTGATGAAATACAAGAGATGACAGCAACAAATATGGAACTTTTTATTCGAAAATCTTTAGAATATTATGAAATTCCATTTAAAAAAGATAACAGCACTTGTATCTGATGGTGCACCCGTATGTTGCAAATTGGGGAAGACTTTAACAAAAGTTTGTGAAATCAAACATATCATATGTGCATGCCATACATTACATTTAATAAGCGCTAAGTTGATAGATTCATTTGATCTTGCAAATCTGGTATGTTCCAAGCTTAAAAAAATTTTTTAAAGCTGGAAAACAAGCAGGAAGAAAAAAGAAGATGGTTACAAAAAAAATGGTAAATTGATTTCTTTACCTTGTCTTACACGCTGGGGGAACTTGGTTACAAACATGTATTGAGGTGCTTCATAATAAAGACAAATTGAAACAATTTATTCAATTAGAAGAACGCTCAAAAAACGTCAAACATCTTGATTGAACATCTTTCAAGTAAAATTTTCTTAGAAGAATTGGTTTTTATAGAATACATTGCTTCTTTTATTCTACCACTGATACAAGGGTTACAAGCGCACTGCATCTCTAACCAGACAATAAAAAATTGGATAAATTTTAAAAATTTATTTTTTCAATTAGAATACAAAAATTTTTATAACTTTGTGCCAGAAAAACCACAATACAGAGAAACAAAAGATAAAATTAAATTTTTTTTCACGCGTATACAACAATATGAAACAAGAATTAACCTTGCTGATGATGTAATTAAAATGTACTACTGGTTTAGCCCTGAAAACATTTTACCAAATATTCGAAAAGAAGATTTGCCCATACCTGAAATTTTGGAATATATTAATGGTTCAATTTTGGGAGAATGGTTAAGGTTTCAACATTATCTGAAAACACTTGAAACAATCCAAACTCAAAGTCCAATACATTTTTGGTTAAGTATGAAAAATATTTTTCCATGCTTAAGTAAATATGTCTTGGATTTGTTATCAATTCAACCAACCTCAACTGAAGTGGAAAGGTTTTTTTCGATTGTGAAAAATATACAATCAACAAAAAGAACTTTAATGAAATTAGAAACAATTCAAACTGAGGCATTTTTTCGTTTTAATTATCGAAAAAATAAAATACTTTAAATACAATTTTTTTTTATTTTTGATTCTTGATCTTTTTATAGTTCTATCTATGTTCTTCTCTCATATTTTTTTTCAAAAAAAATAAGAAAATAAAGAAACTTTATCTATTTTTTATCTATTTTTTTTTTACTCAAGTTGTGAAAAAAATTTCTCTATTTAAATTTTTTAGAGGAATTTTTTCTCATAATGTGAAAAATTCCATGATTTCTCTAAATGTCCAAGTCTGTTCATAACTCTCTCTGATATTTCATAATTGTTCAATTATTAAAAATTATTTTTTTCAGAATTAAATAGGATTTTCTTTTTTCTGAAAAAAATGGAAAATTAAATAATAAAATTAGAAACAAACCAACTTTTATAAATTTAAAAATAAAAATTAAAAAAGCTTTATCTCTTAATAAATTAATTTAATTTTTAATTTGTAATTAAATCCTTATAAATCTTATACTAGAATAAAGGCACTCTTCAGTTATACACAATGGGATCCCATTAAAAGAAAAATATATAAAAAATAAATGGAAATCATAAAAGAAAAATTTTTATTTTGAATTTTTGATTTAATGATCAAAACAAAGAAACGATCATCTTATATGTGTAAATTATAAAATGCACACATACATCAAAATGATAAAAAAATTTTGTTAGAATCTTGTCTTTAATTGTAACACAAAATTATTTTTGAAAATTAAAGAAATGTTGTTATGTTATTTTATTTTGATATTTTCTTGTATAAAGCGAATAAATTTAAAATTAATTTCATTTTTTTTTTTTTTTTTTTTTTTTTATTTGTTTTCATTTATTAAACCCAAATAGATTAATGTTGGGGTGATTGTATTTAAAATCCATTAGAGATTGGAAATTTTGAAAAAATACATTGTTTTCATAAATGAGGTAAAAAAAAAAAAAAAAAAAAAAAAATGCATTAATTATAATTTCATTTTCTAATTTGTCATTTAATTATTTCTTGTTTGGTTAATATGTTTCATCCAAATTCGAACCTATAAAAAAAATAAATCAATAAATAAATAAAAGAATAAAAAATAATGAAAAATATAAAAGTAAGAAAAAATCGAAAAGGAAATTTTTTTAATGTCATCAAACAGAAAGTTTTTTCATAAAATAAAAAAGAAAAAAATAAATTTTACTTTGAAAATTTTATATAGATCCTTGACCAATTCTCTAAAATCGATTCTCGCATTAGAAAGAAAGGTAAATGTTAATTTTCTTCGATCAAATTGAAATTCTGCATCTAAAATCTAATTTTTATTATTATCATTATATATGAAATATTATAATATATATATATATATATGTGTGTGTGTGTGTGAAAATTAAATGGTAAAGTTAGAAATTAATGGAAAATTAAACAGAATAATAAATCATAATTAAACAAATAATGAATTAAATAAACATACTTCCATTGGAAGTCCTCTCATTGAAATTTTATTTTGACAAATTGAAAGTGCTTGATTTTCTTCTTCCATTTTCAAAGGAAGATTGTTTACTTCATTTATTGTTGACTTTCGGTATATCTTTTTGTGTTCGTTATAAAAGTTTTCGTTTGTATCGACAAGATCTTGTGGGTAAATTTGTTTTACAACTCTACCAAGATCTTTACCGCGATCGGCTTCAACAATAACAAAATCTAAAGGTTTAATCTCCATTTCTGTTTCAAGTTCAAAAATATCTTTTCTTCCTCCTTTAAATTCAACTTGCCAAACTATTTTTTCATTTTCTTTTTCGTTTTCCTTTTCTTTTTTATTTTCAGTTTCATTTTCATTTTCTTTTAGATTTATCTTGATATTATTTTTTTTTTCATTTGTATTATTTTCCTTTTCATTTTTGTTTTCCTCTTTGTTTTTATTGGTTTCTTTTAATTCTTGATTTTCATCTTCTTGGAATAAATCATCATCAAGGGTTTTAAATAAATTATTTCCTCCTCTTCCTCTGCCCCTTCCTCTTCCTCTCCCTCTTCCGCTTCCGCTTCCTAATTTATAAGTATTTTCGTCTGAATTATTTAAATCCCCTTGATAATATCTATTTCTGGTATTAAAATTTTTTTTTTGCATTCTTCCTCTACCTCTGCCCCTGCCTCTTCCTCTTCCTCTTCCTCTTCCTCTGCCCCTGCCTCTGCCCCTTCGTTCATATTGTCCATATTGTGAATATTGATAATCATACATTTGGTTTTGGAAATCTTCATTAAATCCAACGTATTGCTGATTTTGGTTTTGTTCTTCATTATTTGAAATGATTTGTTCGGATTTATCATTTGTTCCGCCAGATTGATAAATAACTAATTATATATTTATTATCATAAGAATGTTTTGGTTTAATTATAATTTAAAGGTTATTATTAGATTAAACTATTAATACAAAATATTGATTTTTTTTTTTTTTTTTTTCGTAAAAAGAAAGCATGTATATAATAATACTTTTTTTAGAATTTAAATTCCAGAAACCAAAACTCTCGAGTTATTTACCAAAACCAAGAAATTTTTAAAATTAAATTACTCGAAAAAATTTTTATAACGAAACTCAAATCAATAAAAGTTTTTTGAGAAAAGTAATTTAAAAAGCAAACAAAAATAGGTTTAAAAGGGATTATCAGAAATAAATTAAATAGCAAAAAAAAATTCTTTCATCAACGATTGTTTGATTCCAATATTCACATTTGACAAATAAACAATATAATCAGTTTGGATTTTTTTTGGCATTTCAGAGATATTTCGAAATTGTTTTTTTAAGGTGATTTAAGAGATATACTCTTAATTGTTAATATTATTGATTTTTTATTTTTATAATAAAATACTTTTCGACATGAAAAATAGTACATGTAAAAAAAAAAAAATTTCTCAGATGTTTTAATTCACATGTTCAAAATTGGTTTTCCTATTTTTAGAGTGTTTTTGATAAAAATTATTCTTTTATTACTATTTTCAAAAAACATTTTTTTTTTATTTTAATTACTTTTACCTTTTCTAAATTCCTTTTTTGAAGTTGTTTGGGTTTATTGGGTTTCTCCTCTTTTTGTTTTTGTAGGTCTTTGGAGGGGATAAAAGGAATAAAAAATCATTATAAGAATTGGTGGACTTGGTCATGGCTATATCTTAAACAAACTTGATCATGATTCAATCTAAAACTAACTGAACTTCACCGAAGTTACTGAGGCTAAAAGATTGCAAATTTAGAGATTTGATGTCAATTGAAGTGATTTGAAACCAACTGAAGTAAACTATTTGAATCGACCTTTCCGTACAATCTGTACAGTTTAGTACTTGTACTCGTTAAGTTTTCGTACACTCTGTTAATTAGGTACGTGTATTGGGTTAATATTTTCAAATCAGTATCTTGTACTGGAATTCTACGAAAACAAGATTTGGGAAACTTGCAAAAAAAAAAAAAAAAAAAAAAAAAAAGCAACTCAATTTTGTAAATCCAATTCTTATTCTTAAAAACTCAACACTTTATCGAGGTAACTTATCCTTATAAAGTTCTAATTTAAAACTTAATAAAATAACCTATTCTATTTGATCTATAGCTGTTCAAATATTTAGGCCTCTTTATTAAAACAAATTATAGTGGAGATCCAGAAATTTTCGACATAAAAGGAAACAGCCACCAACCCATTCAACACACGAGATTGCAAAAAAAAACTTTTTTAAAAATTATTTTTTTAGTTTTTTTTGTGATTTTTTGAAGGATTATTCGAATTTTCTTCCCAGTGGCTATTACTTTTATACCCACAACACGAATTATGAACTCAAAAGAATGTTGAGTTAATAGATCTTTGTTAAAATGTAAAATTTAGGTTTTTTTTGAGAAAGGCAAAAAAAATTTACTTTCCAAATCCAAAATTTTTGACTCAAAATTTTCAACTTCCAAAATGATATTGGGAAAATGTCACTCCACTTGATATTAAAGTATGTTAGAGTTGGTGGTGAGTGTAGCCACCCATTTGAAAAGAAAGTTGAGTGACATTTTCCCAATATCAAAAAAAATAGCTTTTTATTTTTGCCTTACTTTGTTGGGATTTTTCGAAAAGTTTTTGGATCAATAAATGATTTTGGTCAAAATCTTAAATTGCTAAAAATTGACAATATTTAACTTTCCCTCAATTCACTATATTTTTGGGGTCTTAATCCATTTACTGCTTTGTATTTCAATTCTCACAGAGCATAAAATTCAGATAGTCCTTAATCCTTTTCTGACTTTCTTTTCTTTCACTTTTTCTTGTCTTTGTTTAAAAATTAATTTTTTTTCTTTTCATTTTTAAAAGAAAAGATATCCTATAAGATTGTAATCTTGTATACATTATATCTAATATAAAAAAAAAAACTCGAAATAAATTTAGAGTTATAGGAAGTGTCCCAAAGTGCCGTAGAGTGCCGTAGAGTTTTTTTAATTCAAAAGAATATAGTTAAAGCAAAGATTTTTCTCAATTCTTTTAAATTCTGGAAAAGCTAACTACGGTTTGTTTTAATTTTTGAAATGTAAAAGAAAATTTATTTAATTTTCTTTTTATTTCAAAAAGTAAAAAAAATCTAACAGCAAATAGGTGGTAATTTTGTTAAATCACTTCTCTTTGATATAAATAAAAAATAAAAACATTTTTTTTTTTTTATATAGTAATTTTTAGTTTGAAATGATTTTTGAAACATAATATCAATAAAATTAATCGTTCGGTTTGTGGTGAATTCCTTTTAATGTTCAGATAATCTAATAATGAGGGATATTAAATCCTATTAACGTTTTTTCTTTTTGTTGAATTCTTTAATTAAGAATCTTTAAATTAATTAATTTTTTTATCAAAAAATAGTGTTTATTGAAATTGTTAAAAAAAAATCAAATATTTGATATTAATTTTGGGTGTTTATATTCCTTAAAATGTTTGTTTTGTGGATATTCAAAAAAAATTATTTATTAATTGATTTTCCTTTGCATTTTTTCAGTAAGGTTTGTGTGATTTCTGTGATTTCTGTGATTTCTGTGATTCTCTTAATGTTTCAATTACATTTCCAAAGCTTCGTTAATTATTCCGAAAGCACTAGTCCTCTCTTTTTCTTTTAATTTAATTGAAATAAAATTCCATTTCTGTGATTTCGTTTATTTTGGTTAAAGTTTATAAATTAATAAACATGTTTCACTTTTTTTCCTATTTTCTTTATTTTCCGGGTTAATAGCTCAAAAAGGATTCGTGTGACTATCAGGATTAAAAATTAAAATTATTCCTTTAATTTTTTGTTTGCAGTTAATTTACAAATTCATTTCAACTTGGAAACCAACAAAATCTTATTGAACAGTTTCAAAATCAATTCAATTGAAAACTTGGTAGATTGTGGGAATTACAATCAAGAGAAAAATAAATTGAACAAAATTTTGTTATTAACTTTGTTGATCATTTTGCTTTAAACAAAAAAAAACACCACCTAAGGGTTTCAACAAATCATTTGAGTTTGATCCAATACCAAACCAAACCTTCAGATCGCAAATTTAATGTCCATAAAGTCTACACTATTAACAAAATATTTTACACAATTTTTTGGAAAGAGCAAGGATATTGTATTCACTTTGCTTTCCGGCTCAGAGAAGAAGTTTGATCGTTTGTGTAAAAAAAAAAAATAGTACAAGTTTATGTTCGAAAATTAGTATCAGTAATCTTTTCACAAAAAACACTTGTATTTTGCTATTAAAAGAGCAAATTATTTTCAAACTGAAAGTAGTCTTTAAAAATTTGTTGAAATTGTTCCTCAAAACACTGTTTATTCTCCATATCAAAATTTGTTGGGTTTTTTTGTTTTTGTTTTACAAAGGAGATGAAATTTAATTTATTTTATTTAGGATAACAAATCTATGTGAGTGTTCTTGGTTGAAATTGATTAAAGTTTGTGGGTTTTGTTTGGTTATTCTTTTCTGAAAAAACCAAAATACGGTAAATCCTCATAACTGAATAATTATTAACAAATTTTTTTTAACTTAAAAAAAAATTGATAAAAATATAAATCAATAGATCCAAATTTTAAATGCAGTTTTTTGCATTTTCTGCATACAACAAAATCCAAAAAGAAGAAGAAAAATAATTTTTCAGATTACCAAATAATTACGTATGAATTAGAATTTTTAGAAAAAAAATCGGGAAATTGAAACTGAAATTAAAATTATCAAAATTAATAAAAAGCAAGAAAGATTGATCAAAAAAGAAAAGATCTCTAAAAAATAAAAATAACAAAAACAAAAACAAAAAAAGTTTGTAAAAAATAATGACTTACAGAGAGGCATTGACATATTTGGCTGTTGGTTATTAAAAGGAGTTGTATTTAATGAACCAAACACATACTCTTCGCCAATCCCATACTCAAGTTGGCGATTGTTTTGCTCATATGAACCTAACCAAATGTTCCCACCATCCGGTGCAGAATTTGGTAAAAATTGGCTTCCACCTTCAAAGTTATCTTGACTATATGAGTAGACTTGGTTTTGTTCGTTGTTCCAGTTTTTTCGTTGGTTTATATTTACTCCTCGTCTTTGGCTATTAATTTTTTTTTTTTTTTTTTTTTGATTCGATTTGATGAAAATAGCAAAAAGCAAATAATCATAAGTTTCCATTTAATTTCTGACAAACAAATAAGACGGTATTCTCGAAAGTGTTTTTACAAAAAGAATCAAATTGGGATAATTACCTTTGTGAAGACTTTGGTTTTTCGATCCTTTTTTTATTAAAGTTTCTATTCTTATTATTTTGATCATAGAGGAATAAGGAATCCATCATGTTTTTGATTTCGTTTGGTTCTTTCAATGAAGAAGCAAATGAGGTTGTTGTCTGTTGCCTTTGGTTATAATTTCTGTTCTCGTTTTCACCAATGAGTTTGAATTCAAGGGATCTATTTACACCAACAGATCTTGAAAGGAAATCATTTTTGGATTTTGGTGATTGGTTTTTTTTATTGGGATTGATATCGATTCCAATTGATTTTGTTTCTGTTTTGCTTTCGTTGTTTGTTGTTTTTGGTGTGTTTTTTGTCGAACTAGATATCTCTTCTTTATTTTGAGGTAGTTTTTTTTGTTCAGTATTTTTACTGGTCATAAAGATTTGTCTCAAAGAATTGGATGATAATAATCACAATTTAGGAAATTTGTAAATTGGTAAGTTGAAGGAAAAAGAAAAAGATAAAAGATGATAAGGAAAAAAGAATGAAAAAATAAGGCCAAATTGATTTCATTTTGTTTGAAGAATTAATGAGTTTTTGCTCTTTATTTGCATTCTTAAAATGGACGGACTGGAAGAAAATCGAAATTAGTTTCATTCAATTACATAGGACAACTATCGAAAAATGTCTTGATAAATCAAAATAAGTATTGGGAATCTCATCTATAATTTTGATGGATTTATTTCATATTCGTTATTTTGCAAAATTGATCTAATCCAATTAAAAAACATAAAGGTGTTGTTTGTTTGGTGTTTTGAGAGATTTTTTTTTTTTCTGATCTAAATTTTTATCCAACTATTTTGATAAAGAAAGATTTGAAACGCTATTTTTTTATTTTGATGAAATTAATATAGATTTAAGGTTGAGAATTGAAAATTCAAAGACTGCAATGGTTTTCATGAAACTCGCATGGATAGTTCCTCAGACTAAATACTTTTTATTTGTCCTTCTCTACTGGTTCTGCAAAATTGTGTTGTGGATTTATTACATGTTACTGTAGTCAAAATAATCTGAGCAAAAAAATATAATGCGTGTTTCAAAATAAAATGCGTGTTTTTTTGTTATAGTTGACCAATACATTAACCAATCAAAGAAACCAATAATAAACACTAAAAAAATATGGTATTGGTTTCTTAAAGTTCTATTATTTAAAAAGAAATTCTAAAAATGAAGGATCAAATTGCAAAATTTATCTCTAAAAATAGAGTAAATTTTTCATAAAATTTTAATAATAAAAAAAACACAAAAAATTTCAAAAAAATTGGGAATATTATGAAAAATTTTCAACTATTTACATGAATAATTTAAATTTTAGGGAAAATAACCAGACCTTTACTTTCAAAATTGATTTGAACTTAGGTATACTCTTTGTTAGTAGATTGGGTGTTGCCTTGGTACAAGAATAAAAAAAAGCACGTATAATATTTTGAAACACGGATTATAGTCGTTGTGTACGCTTTATTTTGATCACTGTATAATAAAAACATATTTTATTGTTTCACCTTCAAATACGATTTTTGATTCTGTATTTAAAAGTATACCCTAGATAAAAACAATTTTGAAGGTAAACTCCGTGATCTTTCCAGTATATTTTGAAAATTTTTCCGATTTTGAAGAATTTGTTAGTTTTTTAACTACTAGGCTTGTAATTGAAATTTAATCTATCAAGTATTTTAAAGATGTATTGGTGGTTTGGGAATCTTATAAAATTTTATCCAATGAGATCTAAGAAGGAAAAAATGAAATATTTTTACTAAATTTGTATTTTCTGATCTCTAAAAATGAAAAAGAAGGTTGTTAAAATCTTCTTTTGATGAAAATTTCTCTGAAAAAAATTTTTCGGACATTTACACATTGTTGGTAATTTCTAATCATTTCTTTTCATATAGTTTACAGCATATCAACCTTTCACATTGAAGAACAAACAGGAGAAAAATGCACTAATTTGAGTATTTTTGTTAGTCATTTTTGGGTTTAGTTAGAATTTGATACAAGTTTCAAAAATGATGTGGTATTATATGGGTTTCATCAAATACTCAATTTTCTAAGATAAAATCTCTTTTTATTAACCAAATTTTGATTTTTTTATAATAACAAAATTCTTGACTTATTTTTGTATTTTAATCTTCATTGGAATCTTTTAATGCATAATCCCGATAAACCTATACCACAACCCCAGCCCCAACTTCCAAATAAAATAAATGATTTTTTCAATACTTAATCAATTATATAATGTTATTGGAACTTATTTTAATCAGTTTTATTTCGTATTTTTTATCAAAATAATTTTCAATTTTTTGAACCAGATTCTTTTTTTCTTATTTCTTCAAATTATTGTTTTGCTTTTTTTTTCTTTTTCTTTTTTTGATACTTTTTTTTGATATTTTTTTTTAGAAAAGATCCATAGATAAAAAAAAATCTTTTAATAAATAATTAAAATAAAATTGAATCTGTCGAATGTCTTTTTAATAAATATATTTTTAAAAAATCTTTTTTCGAACCCTTTTCACAGAAAAATAAATTATAAAAAATCTATAATTTTCATTTTACAAATTGTGATCATATTTTTATACCGTTTACTGGTTTTATTTTTGATACTTTTTTAAAATACAGTCAGTTCCACTTTAAAGGCACAAACTTTCAAAGAAATTTAAGGCACATAAAAATCTCAAAATAAGGCACAAAATTTGTAAATATTTTTTTTTTACAATTTATTTTACTAGAAACTGAATATTGTGCCTTAATTTGAGATTTTTATTGTGCAATATATTTTCGATGAAAGTTTGTGCCTTAAAAGTGGAACTGACTATAAAATGTGAAATTTATGTTAATATTAGTTTAAAAGTGGATTATTAGTCATATTTAATCACTATTTTTTTATATAATAAAAAAATTTTTTTTTTAAATTTTTTATTTCAGATGAGTCACAATTTTTGAATTGGAGTTTAAAACTCAAATATTTGAAAATAAAATTAATTTTGAAAAATTAACAATGAATGTATCTTGAAATATCAGGAATCTGCACCGATTCAACAAATACCAATAAACCTCTTTATTTTTATATTAATAATCAACAAATATAAATGTTGATCAGTATATTATCTAATATATAGATATAAGGCATATCTAATAATATGTGACATTTTTGTTTAAATTTTATAAAAAATCATCTTTGTTAGTGAAAATGTTCATTAATGGGGAATATAAAATCAATTTTAATATTAATACAGGTTGAGTGAATGTCTGAGGTATTATTTCAAAATTTCTTATTTAAAATATTAACAAAAAAATAAAAAAAAAAAAATAGTACATTATTTGCTGAAAACAATATGTGAGCCCATTTTCAATAATAAACTAGAAATACAGAATGGGTACAAATAATTTATAAAAAAATCAAATGTAATTATATGTTTTCAAGTCGAATAAATTTTTTTTTGAGATTAACTAAGTTATGAAAACGGTTTTTTCTATCAAAAAGAAAATAATCAACACTAATTCTCACCCTAAAAAACATCAGTTAATGTAAAGATTAGAAAATTTAATATCCTTTTTTTTTATGTAATACAAACTAAGAAATTAATGGAATTATTTCCAAGAATCAATGAATGATAGTTTCTTGGACTGTGCATTTTCTTACCTTTTTTGATGAACGATTACGTTTAATCAATATATTTTAAATTTAATTTGCCCTACTTTTTTGGAAATTACTTATATATATATATATATATATATATATATATATATTAACCTCTATTTTTTTAAATAAATTATCTTTATTCATAACAACTTTTATCTCAAAAATAATTTATTACTCAAAATTCTTGTTTTTTTTTATTTTATTTTATTATTTTATTCAATATTTTTTGTTTATAATATGAATACAATACCAATTGTCTAGCTAATCTTATAAAATAAACACCATTTCAAAAATTTTGAATTAGCTGAAATAATAACTGAAAGAAAAAAATAAAAATACCCATTTGTATTCAAGAACAATAAATAATTCAATCCGATTTACAATTCACCTTTAAATCATTGATAATCTATAACAACCTGATATTTTGAAAATTAAAAAAAAAAAAAATATTACCAAAAAATAAAAAAAAGTTAGTCACAATTTTTGAATGGGAATTATCGATTTTTTATTTCTGAAATTTCATTGAAAAAAAGTTAAACATGAAGATTTTTAGAACCTAATTTAATTTATTTTAAAAGAAATTTTCATAGTATTAATTTTCTAATGTTTATTTGAATTTTAAAGATTTTTTTTTCCACTGGATCTTTTATAAAAAAAAAATATCAAAGGAAATAATCAAAAAAAGAAAAATTTGTAAAAACAAAGAAAAAAAAAAAATGATTCTGAGACAAAAAATAGAAAATATTTTTTTGGAGAAGAAAACAGGAGAAAACCAGTGAACCACTTCCAATAACATAATAAAATGAGTCAACATTTTTGAAAAATAATTTATTTATAATACTAAACAATATTTTTTTTTTTTTTTCAAAATATTTTGAGAGGAAATGAAAATATCATTGTGGAAACAACATGAAACAATGAAAAAAAGTTCAACACCATTTTTAATTGGGAACCTTATTGGAGCCCTCAAAATTCAAAGCAAGATCAATTAATAACAAGAAAAAAAAAATGAGAAAAGACAAAATGGAGGATTAGACACAATAACATTTTTTTTTTTTTAATACTACCTTTTAGTATTGGTTTTTGCTTTGGTTAATTCTTTATTATTAAAAATATGTTCAAAAAATGTAATTTTCTTTGAGAATCCAAAAACACTAATGAAATCACAATCTTAGGATTTCGATAAAAAGGGAGATGTAAATTATGTCTTTGTTGATTTAATTGATAATCAAATAACAAATTAATCTTTGAAGTTAATTTGTTTCTTCTTTGAAGGACGATCTAAAAAAAGCCACTGCAAGAGAAAAAGAGCATAATTCTACAATTTTTTGACCCATACATCTCCTCATAGTGATTTTTTTGAGATAATCCCTAATTGTTTTTACTTTACATTTCCAGGTTTCTGTGATTTCTGTGATTCTAGTAAGGTTTCCAATTAAAAATCGTGTTGATCTTTGCTTCCTGTTTCACTTTTTTTTCGCCAATGGATATAATTAGTTTTTTCTTTTGGTTTTTGTTTTTGGTTTTGGTTTGTCTGTAAATTTGAATTTATATTTAGTTTTTTCTTTAGTTGTGGTTTTTGTTTTGGTTTTGGTTTTGGTTTTTGGCTTTGATTTTGGTCTTGTTTTTGTTCCAGTTCTTACTCCTGCTCTTGTTTTTGTTTTTGGTTTTGGTCTTGATTTTAAGTGAGGGTTGGCTTTCGGTTTTTGTCTTATTCTTGGCTTTGTTTTTGATTTTGGTTTATCTTGAAATTTGAATTTATAATTAGTTTTTTCTTTAGTTTTGGTTTTTGTTTTGGTTTTGGTTTTGGTTTTTGGCTTTGATGTTATTTTTTTCTTTGGTTGCTCTTCTTCAATTGTATTGTTCTTGGGGCTAAAAAACGATTTAATTTTCTCAGTGTCGATCGATAATTTTTTTTGTGTTTTTTTTTTTGGTTTATCTGAATTAAAAACAAAGACCAGTTTAAGTTTATCTGATTGAGTGTTCTCCTTTTTTTTCAATTTTCGATTTTGTTGATTTTTTGTTGTCTTGCTTGTGTTTGCTTTTAATCTCTTTTGGTTTCCTTTTCGGTTCCCTGGAAAAGGTTTTGTTTGTGTCCTTGTTTGTTCTTTTCTTGTGATTTTTTTGTTTTTCATATTCTTTGATTTAGGGGAAAGTTGAACATTGCCAGTATTTTTTTTATTCTTTTGGTTGACTTGGGAATTACCTTTTGTTATTTTGCGAACCTTTTTGTTTTGAGGTCTTGAACAATTTGGTTTTAGTGTTTTTGATTTTCGCTTATTTTGAGAATTATCTCCTTTTTTTTTTTTTGTTTTCCTCACCATTGGAGATTTCTTTGTTGTTGTCGTTGTTGTTGGTGCTTCTTTATTTTTTGTTTTTTTTTTCTTCTTTCCATTCAGTTCCATTGGGGATATGGATGAAGATCCGTTCTCTTGTTGCTTTTTTTTAATTCTTGTTTTTGTTAATCCTTTTCCGTTTTTTGGTCTTGTTAATCTTTCTTGGCTTCCCGAAGAAGTAGGTTCCTCATTCTTGACTTTTTTTTTTCTGTTTTTTGGGTTCTTTTTGTTGGTAATTTGGTTTTCTTCAATTTTTGTTTCTTGGCAATTCTTTTGTAGGGTTGGTTTATTTGGCTTTTTGGAAGATTTTTGTATAATTTTTTCAGACATTAATAAAAGATACCAATAAGTAAAAAATGAAAGATTATTACAATTTTGGTTTGATATATCTCTATGTCAAGAATGTGATACTTTTAAATTGTGCTTTAAATTAAAAAAAAACACAGTTTTGATTCTTTTTGATTTATTTATTTTTCACTTGTTAAGGATTATCTAAAAAAAGACCACTATTGGCTTCATATGGATTAAAACATAAGCGAAATGTGTTCTTTATTTCTTGGTAACCAGAAGAAAGATCTAATTTCAAGATATTTAGGAATTGGTAATTTAGATAGATCAGTTTCTTATTAGCAAACTTATTACTGAAAACCACAACCCAACCATGATCGTTCTAACTTTCATTTTTCAGAGCTAAAAATCGATTATAAGACAATACTTCAATTAGAACGATCATGGTTGGGTTGTGTACATTAAATTTATCGAAATGAAATTTTTTCTTTGTCATTTAAAAAAAAATTAATCTTTTCCTTTTTCAGATAACTGGCTATAATTAAAAACAATTTTTTTTTAAAAATACTAACTTTTTTATTTTGCCTGAAAAGAGACAAAGTTATTTTTTTACCAAATACCAAAGAAAAAATGTAATATAAAAATTATTTATATTATATTGAGAAATTTTAGTGATGAATAAATAAAAATTAAAAAAAATATTTTGTTAAGGAACTCACTATTATTTGAGAGATTGTAAATTTAATAAAAAAAAAAAAATACCTTTTAATTCCCAGTAAATTGAAAAATAAAAAAGAAAAAACAAAAGAAAAAAAACTTATCACTTTAAACATTTAAAACAAATTTCAAAAATCTGAAATCGGATATACAGAAGATTTTTAACAATTATGAATACTTTCTTATTGAAAAAAATTTTCGCAAAATTTCAAAAAAAAAAATGTTTTCTAAATAAATAATGAAATCAATTTGAAGCTTTCAACTATTTAAATCAGATTAGTCCTGGGAGATTCTCACTTTGTTTTTTAAAAAAACTATGGGATGTTGTGAGAAATTTAAATCAAATTGATAGGAAAAATTGAATTTCTATTTGAGAAAAATTCTCAACAAAAAATATTTGGAAAATTTCCAATAAATTAAGAGAAGAAATTTTTTTGAATTTTAAAGCCATTTCTTGAAGTAATTACTATACTTTTTTTGAAAAAATATCTATTTTTAGTCAAAAATTGATAAATACGTTTGATTAAAAATACTGTCATTTTCCAATTTAGAGAAAAATTTTTATTTCAAGTTTTCTCAACTATTAATCCGAATATTGCATTAGTCTTTATAAAAAACAAAGATCTTCACAAGATCATTAAATCAAGATATTCTTGAGTTTTATTAATTTGAATCTCTTTATTTCTGAAACTTTGAGAAAAAATTTATTGTTTTTTAATTTGGAAATAACAATATTTCTAAGTAGGTCTGGAATTTCTTCTATAACAGATTGCCAACATGATTTTCGGTTTCTTTTCAAACTTTTTTATAGTTTGTAATTCCAATTTTATTCTCAATTTTGAAAAAAAATCTATATTGTGATCTGATCAGATAATGAATACGAAATTCGAAGAAAAATTTTCCTAAGAGAAAAGGTAATAAATAAAAAAATTAATAATTTTGTCTTCAAAAAAGATTCAGTAAAATACACCCAAGACTCCAATTGGAAAATAAAATAGAATTCTTATGATTATGTTGGTTTGGGAAATTAAAGATTTTTGAATAATCTTTTGGATAAATAAAAAAGTATTTAATTTTTTGATGAGTTTGCTTTAAAGAAACAAGATTACATTTTTTTCTGATTTCAAAAATATAAAAGAGTTGTAATTTCGAGCTGGAGGAAACTGAATAACAATTTCGATGAAATTCAAGATTATTTAAATCTGTTGCTCTTTTTGACAAGCAAAAATGAGAATTTTAAAGTTTTTCATTCATGATTCAAAAACCAATTGTTTCATTTGAAAAACAATTAAGGATTTTTCAACAAAGTTCTTTCTTAAATAGAAATTAGCTCATTATCAAAAAACATTAACTCGACCTTTTAATAATTTTTTGATAAACAAAGTAAAAAAATTGAATCAATTTACATTCATTTAGATTGGGTATCGATTTTTTTTTTAAATGAAATCCGGTTTAAAGAATGATCACTTGAAAATGAAAAGTTTTACAAATTTTTTAACAATAAGAGAGGGATAAAAAGAACTTTTAAGAGTATTTCGTTGAGGTTGTTTCATAAAAAGTAGAAAAAGAAAATTAGAGGATCAATCTTGAAGAATTATTTATTTATTCGCTGTTAAAGATGGAAATTCTATTCAAAGATCAAGAATGGCTTGTTCCTAAATCATTCTAAATTGTACTCATTATTGAAAAACAAATGTTCCTTAGAAAAAATCAAATTTCAAAGAGGATCTTTTATGTTGTCTAAAAACCATTTGAAACCAAACACTTTTTTTTCTCATCCAAATAATTTATTTTTATATACATTTCCGAATGATCTCTGTGGGGTTAATGAATCTAACCGAAAAAATCCTTTTTTTATGATATAAGTTCTGATAATTATTATTTTGAAAGACCAAAATAAAAAATATTAGTCTGAAACTCATTATGTAAATTTTGAATTGTTTCCGTAGAATCAACCATATTTTACAAGTTTGAATTCCGTTACTTGAAAATAAAATTTCATTTTTACTTAAACATTGTTTTAAGAACAAATTTTTCGCTTTACCTGATACTAGAAATGATTTAAACATTTGATCTGAATTTTAAGAACTTTTTCACAATATTTCTTTCACAAAACCCTTTTAAAAAATAAATTAATTTCTCACAGAACAAAAATTTATTTTTCGACAAATGATTTCGAGTTATTTTCAGATAGTACAACACAATGATATTTTTCGGATCAAACTAGGTTTTTTAGAGATTTTTTTTTTAAATTTTGTTTATTTTTTATTGTTTATAAAAATGTCGAGAAATTGTTTTGATAAACTTATTAAAAATTATCAAATATTCAAATTCCTAGGAAATGGTTCATTTGGGGTTGTCCATAAGGCAAGGTCAACAAAAAATGGACACAATGTGGCAATTAAAACTATATTTCTTGATGATCGTTATCATGTAATTCTTTTAGACCCATTTATTAATAGTTAAAATGCCCCTCTTTATTTTTTTTACTTGAAAGGATTATTAAAAATACATAAGAAAAAAAATGAAATGGTATTGGTACTTGGGGTTAATTGTCGATTACCTTTTGAGTTTAAAATACAATCCCCCACAAAGATTACCTTGTGAAGATCCCGAAAGAAATTTTATTAATTACAAAAACCAAAGTCAAACATTTCCTTACTAACTTTTCTTTTCCTTTCCTTTTCTCTTCTTCATTTTTCTTTATATTGTTTGAAAAATTTTTTCAAATGAACAGAACCGAGAACTACAAATCATGAAAAAAGTCAAACATAGAAATATCATAAAACTGGAAAATTACTGCTATTCAAAAAAGAGATCAGTAAGTAATATTTTCCTTTTTTTAATCAAGAATTTATGATCCAAACAGGATATATTTTTTCTTTTTTTTTTTCACTTTAGTATTTTGCAAATTTTTTCCTTCTTTTCTCACAAGAAATTTAAATTGATTTTTGATCAACTGATTTGACTTATTCAAAATTTTTCATTTTAATTATAATATACAAAGGAGGTCTACCTTCATTTAATAATGGAATACATCCCAAAAACAATTTCACATCTAACACAATATTACCATAATCAATACAATACAATCCCAACAATCATAGTCAAGGTTTATATATATCAACTCTGCCGTGCTGTTGCACAGTTGCATCGGTTGGGCATTTGTCATCGAGACATTAAACCTGATAATATTTTGATTTCACCAAGAACATCGGAATTAAGGTTATGCGATTTTGGAAGCGCTAAGATTTTAAAAAACGGAGAAAAAAGTACTTCTTATATATGCTCGCGTTACTACAGAGCACCAGAACTAATTTTTGGTTCAACAGATTATAAAAAACAAATTGGTAAGAGAATTTTTTTTTTCTTTTTTTCTTGATTTTTAATCTGTTAAGGACCATTCATATATTATGGCAATAGAATATTACATTTATTGGTAAAAACATATTTATAGACTTTTAAGAATATACAGTAAAGTGCTCTAGTTCAAATTTATAACTTTTTTTTTTTTAATGTGTTTTCTGAATTTGGTTAGGGCTCTCAAAGATAATGATATAATGATGGACGTGTTTGTCAAAGAATTGTTGGGTTATTCTCTTTATCTCTTGGGATCAAGAGGAATATTAAAAAATTTCACAATACTATGAACACACCATTCATTTGGGATTTTTAATTATTCCTGAAGGGGTTTTTAAAAAAGGGTATCCAAAAAAGTTTTTTACATGTTGTGTCCTTTATTTTGAACAGTGATTTGGTACAATTTTTTCAAAATAATTTGTTGCAAATTTCCCAAAATTAAAAAAAATTTTTTTATTTCAAACTCCAAAATTGTGTTTACTCATATCAAGTTCTAAAAAAAGAGAAAGATCTTGAAAAAGCAATTAAAAACAGAATTTTTGAAGATCTAATTTGGCTCAACCTTAAGAAAACTTGGTTATAAAATTATATTTTTTTTTAATACTATTAATTGCAAAAAAAAAAAAAGATCAATATTTTCATTAAGCTTTCCAAAAAAATCACATCTCATGAATTAATTAAAATAAAATCATCAAAGTAATCAATTCTAAAAGGGAAATTAATTATTTATGACTTTTTTAGAATTAAAAATTTGTAAAGTTTAATGATATTTAAAAACTGTTTTTTATAGGAAAGTTGAATGAAAATTTTGTAACCTTTATTTTACAAAAAATAGTAAGGCTTTCACAGTAATCTACGTTTTTTAGATTTAATCTAATAATTGAAACAAAAAAATTGTAAAAAAAAAAAACCAATATATCTAAATTTATGTGTTAATAAGAAAGATATTAATTAAAAAATAAAATTTCAAAAAAAAAATTTATCCTACTGTTTATTTATATTAAAATAGATCTGTGGTCAATCGGGTGTGTTTTAGCCGAACTTTTTCTTGGTGAGCCATTATTTCAAGGCCGAATGGCAATAGGACAATTAGTTGAAATAATAAAAGTATTAGGAACACCAACAAAAAAAGAAGTAACATTAATGAACAAAAATTATTCAAATTTCAATTTACCTAGAGTTGAACGAAAAAATTTAAGAAAAGTGTTTGGAAAAAGAATACCAGATGAAGGCATCGATCTTGTTTCAAAATTCTTAAAATATGACCCAAATTCAAGAATAACCCCTTTGGAGGCATGTGCTCATCCATTTTTCGACGAACTTAGGGCTCCAAATACTAAATTACCCAATAAAAGGGAATTACCCGAACTTTTTGATTTTGATTCGGAAGAATTAAATTCAGTGAATAATCAAATTAGAGAAAAACTAATACCAAGGCACTTAAAATTGTCATTCAAATTATAAATCTAATAAATGGATTTTTCCAGCAAATATATTTAAAAGTAGACAGTTTTTACAAAAAAAAAAAAATTAATAATTTTGCAATAGAATTATTTATTAGATTTTTTTTTAATTTTTATTCTTTTTTCAATATCTCCATTTCTTTTATTTTATCTTGTTTTGTTTTCATAATTTTTAATTTTTTTTGTATATATATATTTATTTATTTATTTATTGAGTGCAAATATTAAATGGTTTTGTTATTTGCAATTTGTTATTATGTATTGGTTGTTTTTACATTCTATTCTGAATAAAACGTTTGTTAATAATTTTTTCTTTAATTTAATTAATTTTAAATATTATTTTTTATTTTTTATTTTTGGTCAATAATCAAAATAAAAAAAGCCAGATTTTCATCAAGATAATTCAAAAAGATACAAAAATAAATCATTTTTTCAAAAAATATTTATTTTCAGCGTACATATTTTATTTCTTTTTTTGATTCTATAATACCAAACGGTTTTTTTTTTTTTCAATTATCGATTTCAACTTATTGCTTGTTTAATTTTTTTTATTATGGAATTCCATCATTCTGTAAAATTTTTAATATATTTATTTTTCTTTTCTACTGATAATTGATACTTTTGAATTTTGTCTCATCTGTAACAATAAATTAAATATTTTTTATTCATAAATCTTTAATAACATTCAATAATTAAACATTTTTCGAATTCACTTATTAATTTGGTATACTAAAATAAAATTCACACAGTTACAAGGTTTAAAAGAATTACAATAATACAATTTCATTCAAATGGGTAAAATTCTGATTTTTAAAAAATATGAAAAAGACCTTTTCATCTTAACTTTTTTTGTTTTCATTTTATTTTATGAATCACGTACTTTAGCATTTTTAGTTCGAAAAATTGTTTTCGAACAATTGATATTAGGTTAACGCTGAGTTTGTTTTTTCAAAATAGAAGAACTCAAATCAAATTGGTTGATAGTATCTAACCTTTGGTCAGTCAATATTCCTAATAGAATTTTAACAAATTTATTAATATGTTTATTTGTTCTACTCTCCAAAATTTTTAACACACATATAATTAATTAGTATTAATAATTATTTATTTTTTATTTTGTGAGTGTTCTAATACTATCAATAATTATTTACATTCCACCCAGTGAATGGTTCAAGTTTGATATTTCTTCGAGAATTTACTAACCAAGTATTTTTATAATAAATTGAATTTTAGCTTATTCAAAATTTTGAATTGGGGTTTATATAATACCATCATATTTTAAAAATTATAAAAAATAAAATAAAATCAATTTCTAAAATAATGAAACATAATTTATAAAGAGGGCATTTGAGAGTATAGATATTGGAATTTAAATGGAAAAAAGGTGAGAAATGTATTTTTAGGTATATAAATATAAAAAAGTTAAAAAACATTTAAAGTTTATTTTTTTCTTAATACAATTTGGGATTTTCTTAGATCTTTTTTTAAAACAACTTGCCTTTTTAACAGGAAAAGAAATTAAATATATATAAAATTTAACAAAATGAGAAACAAAAATAAAAAAAAAAGGGTTAATCTAAATAATTATATATATATATATATATATATATATATATATATATATATATATATATATATATAAAAAAAATGAAAAAATCAATTAAAAAAATCTATTACTAAGTGGTTTAATATTACATATTGGAAATTAAATTAATCAAATTAATATTCCCACAATTATATTTATTTTAAATCAGAAAAATTCGAAAATAGATATTTTAATTATTGTCAAATAATATTGTAAAAAAAAACTCAACATCATTACAAAAATTTTAAATCATCTGAGCTAATAAATTGTATAATTATATATCTCTTGGCACCCAAAATATACTAATTACCTTTCAAACAAAATTTTTAATTTGAATTATTATCAAAGGACTATAAGATATCGAATTGACAATCAATTATCTTAGAAAGAAAATTTTAGAACTAAAAATTGTATATTTATCTACAATAAAAAAATTACTTGAAAAATTTTTTCAAGATCATTCAAAAAATTTTTCTTGGTTATTGTGATTTTATTGTTTTTCAATAAATTTTATCTAAAAAAAAAAAAATTTTTTTTTTTTTTGGAAAAGTTAGTTTACATTTCAAAAACCTCTTAGTTTTAATGTTTAATACACATCATACTTTACTGCAAATTTTTAAGGAGACGTTTGCACCCCAATATTGCATAAAATACTTTAATAAATAATTTATTCATTCAAAAGATATTTTGATATCACATAGAAAATTTGTTTTATCTACTGCTTACAATTCAATAACAATATTTATATTTGATTCTTAATAATTTAAAAATAAAAAAAAATATAAATTAAATTTGAACAAAAAATAAGATTTATTTTTATTGTTAAATTTGGAAATTTTTTCCACAAGATTTTTTTTCAATTTTAAATGCTTTTACCAATAGTCCAAGTCAGATTAATATTTGATTTTAGTTTTTTTAATTTTTACTAATTTTTATTTTATGACTTTTTAAAATCTAGACTTAAAATAAACAATATTACTGAATAAGAAACCATATATCTAAACTACTTACCAAGATCTGGATTAATTTAGAAAGGGAAAAATCAAATTTCACAAATATATTATTCACAATTTTACATTTGACAAAATTCAAAAAAAAAAATTTAGTTTTCAAGATTATGTTATTATCTTTGAATAATATTTAAGAATTTTTTTTTATTTTTTTTTTTTACAAATTTAGTGGTTAATTATTTTATCTTTTAAAAAGTTTTTATTTGTTTAATTCCAATTTAACAAATGAAATTATTTTGTAAAAATTTTTATTTGTTTTTTCAAGTAATTTTTATTGCTTAAATAAAATTTTTAGAAAATTATTCAGATTAAACTTTTAATTTTGACCTTTGAATTTCATTTTTCACTTTATTTAATCTTTATTGAAAATTTATACAAACAAAAAATTAAATTTTTTGAGTAAGATATTTTTTGATTTATTTTTTTTATCATAAAATTTACATAATTGCTTGATTATTAGTATTAATAAACCAATGTGTTGAGTTTTGAATTGCTATTAATGTAATAAAATTTCTGATTTAAAAATTACAGTCAGTTCCACTTTTAAGGCACAAACTTTCAGTGAAATTTAAAGCACAAAAAAATCTCAAATTAAGACACAAAATTTAGATTCTAGTAAAAATAAATTGTAAAAAAAAAAATTCCAAATTTTGTGCCTTAATTTGAGATTTTTTTGTGCTTTAAATTTCGTTGAAAGTTTGTACCTTAAAAGTGAAACTAACTGTATATTAATTTTCATTATTAATTAATGATAAAGAAAATTACGATTCATTATTGAAATTTTGTTGTAAATTTTTTAAATTAGGAGATTTCCAAGGTTTTTTTTTTTATTTTATTTTTGTTATATCTAAAAAACATTGAATAAAATCAGATATTTTGCCTTCTTCTTTTCAATTAAAAAAAAAAACCAATCACCCTACTACATATTTATTTTTCTCCATTCATAATAAATAAAAAAGAAATAGAAAAGAAATAGAAGATGTGTGTTTAATGTAATCACTAAAATCAATATGAATATGTAATCTAAGTATGGTATGCTTTGAATTCCTTTGTTCACATATCCTCAAATTTGAAAATCTTATTTGCTCATTGAAAGAGTATTTTACTTTTAAGATATTCATTGGGAAACTTAACTATTTTTCAGGAAATTTATTTATAATAAATCCAATTTTGATAAATTTATATTTAATTTTAAAATCCAAAATACTCTTAGAATTTGAAGAATTAAAATCTCAGGAATATCACTTCTTCAAAATATTAATAAAAGGGGTTTTATTGAAAAATTAATCCCAAGTCACCAATCTCAAAAAAAACAATAATTTTTATTCTTAGATAGATAAAATAATTCAGTTTTTATATACAAAGTTAATTTCATCAAAGAATAAATCATTTTGAGTATTCTATTGAACAAAAAATTGATTTTGAAATTTATTTGTCAAATTAAAAACTTTTTAAAAAATCAAAAGTAATTTTTTTTAAGAATAAAAAAAATCCCAAGAAACTAAATTTTCAAAGAGAGACAATAAAAATATTCTCCAAAACTAATAATCAATTACAACTATTATAACAGAATATCTCTTTAACTATTACTTTAGTTTTTCAATATTTCATCGATAATATAAATTATTACCTAGCGAAGAAAAACAAAAAAATTGACAATCAGAGAATAACTTTGTTTGACTTTAAAAAAAAGTCCCTACTTTACAGATCAAGTCATTAAAGGACAAGACACTCACCCAAGCATTCGATTCTAAACAAAAATAACAAAATTGTTCCCAAACAGAGTAAAACTGAATCAAAAATATAAATCCAATACCCATTCGAAAATCATTTTTTTTTCAAAATTTTTTTTCAACACATTACTTTCTCAATTGTCATAAAATTCCATGGGTACGTCAATTTATTGTTCCTGTTCAGGTCTAAATTAAAATTTGCAATGTTTTTTAATTGAATTTTACTCTGATACTTTCTTCGAAAAACAAATTGTCATAGGTGGTTTTTTCAGTAAACTTTTTGATGGTCTTTTTCAAAAAAAGGTTCGAATTTTGATCCTTGGGCTTGACTCTGCGGGAAAAACAACAATTTTATATAAACTTCAAATCGGTGAAGTTGTTGAAACAACTCCAAGTAACTCCACTTTTGTTTATTTATTTTTATTTTTTCCTTTTCTCTTCGTTCGTTATCTTTACACTCAAGATCCTTTCTTTAATTTGATAAAAAAAAATTTTTTTTTTTATTTTCTTTTTTTTTTTTATTTTATTTTTTCCTTTGGTTGGTTAATTCAATACTAATTAATGATTAAATTCTAAAGCTGTTGGGTTTAATATGGAGACTGTTGAACGCGAATCAGTTAAATTCCAAGCATTTGATCTTGGTGGACAAGAAAGTTTACGTCCTTATTGGAGGTATTATTATAACGATATCGATGGTGTCATTTATGTTGTAGATAGTAGTGATCGGGATCGACTCCGTACATCTGTAAAAGAGTTTCAATTAATGCTCAAGGAAGATGAATTAAAAAATGCAGCAGTTCTCGTGTATGCAAACAAACAAGATTTACCAGATCCTCTTTCACCCACAGAGGTATTTAACTTTAATTTCTTTGAATTTTTTTTTTTTTTTTTATCTATTCATTTTTCGTTCTTTTCTTTTTATTCGTTTTTTAAATATTAAAGCTTCCTGTGACCAAAAAAAAACAGCCAAGTTATAATTATTACAAACGCCAAATTTCATTAAATATTTTGCTTTTGGTTTACTTTTTCTTTCATTTCGTGAAAGGGAAAAAAAAAAAAAAAAACTTTCACAACAAAAAACCAAACTATCTCAAGATGAATTTCAAAGAGTTTTTTTTTCTTTGATAAAAATTATTTCAATTTTGAAACTCTCCTTTACACCATCTTTCTTCATCTCGATCATATATAATTAAGGTCAGGATTAAGAAATTATAATTCTTAGTATAATTTTAACATTGAAAATCTTTGTAAAAAACAGATATTTATTGTTACTGTTATTTTCCAATTAACAAAATAATAAATTTATATTTCGGTTTCCCCAAATAATATTTTATTAATTATTTGTTGGACAAACCCGAAAAAATTTTTACAAAATCAATCAGCAAGGATATCTCGAGAGATTTTAATGAATCTTTTTATTTAATCTTGTGATCAAATTTTAATGTGGATAAGTTGCTTTTCACAATAAGTTCAAAATTATACTTTTCAAGGTTTTGTTCTAAATCGATCACCAAGAACAAAACAAGTGATTCGATTTTATAGAGTTCTTTCCCCCAAATACACAATTGTAAAAAATGAATAAATTGAAAAATGAAAATAAAATGAGAATTCAAAAAGAGATAATTCGAAAGTTTAGAACTTGAGAAAAAGATAAATATTTTAAAAACTACTGATAAATTCAAATAAATATCTGTAAATTTTTTATTCAATTTCCCATTTAATCAATCAAAAAACTGGAATAAAAATCATGATTGTCCAATTCTTCGTACAACTTTCATAAAACCCTATTTTATTTCAAAATAGGTAGATCTACTTATGTTATCAAACAATTAAATGAGTATTCTCTAGACACCCCCACTTTAATGAATTTTAGGTTTGGTTTATTACTAAATTTATCCAATGATATTTTGGCTATTTATAAAAAGGATTCGATTGATAAATAAAACAAATTACATAACAATTTTCCTAATATTAACAATTAAAAATCTTGTCAGGGATTCTTTTCATGTCTGGTATTTTTTTAAATGCTAAACCAATCTTCTTTCAATTATTAATATGATATTTCTTTAAAAATTATTATTTTGAAAATTTTATAATAATTGATTTTAAATGAAAAAATAATTTCAATATGCTACAAAAAAAAATACATATATCAGAAATTACAATCTGTTTCTTTTCAAGTTTCTCGTTTAAAAAAGAAAAAAGGATAGGGAAAAGCATAAATTTTAAAAAAAAATTAGAAAAGTATAATAAATAACAATAAAAAAAATAAAAAGTTCAAATAAACTCCATTTCACTCAAAAGAGACTTTACCCAAAAATTAAAAATTCACTTTTTTTAAGAATCAACCAACATACAATTGTTTTGAAATAATAGAAATAATTAACTTCAGAGTAGAGTCGAGAATTCATAAAAGAAATACCTTAACAAACCATAAATTTCAAAAAAAAAATATAAATTTCAAAAAAAAAATAATTTTTTGGGACCTTTTCATTGAAATTTCTCAATTTCTTTGAAAAATTAAAATTGTTTAAAATAAGATTTTATAATAATTGTATGAATTTTAAAAGAAAATACAAAGCCTCAATTTTCTTAATGTTAATTTGGAGTTTTAAACATTTTTTTTTTTTCAAATCAACTTTTTAGAAGAAAAAGAAAAGAAAAAGAAAAGAAAAAAAAAAGAAAAATACAAAAAAAAAAATTTGACAAAATTAGAAAAAATGATCAGATTTAAAAATTGTAAATTTATTTTGAGAAGAATAATGAATTAAACTCATAGAATATATTCTATTTCTTCAATAAAAATAGACCACTTTGACTGAAAAAGAGTTTAAATTTCAGATTTCTTTCAGTAAATTTTTATCAAGATAATATATAAAAAAAATTATTTTTCATTAAAAAAAGTAAATAATTTTCGAAATTAGAATTATTTTTGGAGTGTTCAAAAAATCGAATTTATTTATGAAAAAAATTTTTTGAAAACATCTTGTAAATTAGTAAAAAAATATAGGTGATGAAAAAATTTTGTAAAGTCTTGTAGTATATCTTTTTGCCTTGTTTTCCTTTCCATTTTCTCATTTTTTTTTTTCAATTTTTTCTTTTCTCTTCTCTTTTTAATTATTTATAATTATTATTCTTTCAAAAATCTTTACTAGATTACGCAAGCATTAAATCTAACAGAAATAAAAAATCAACCATGGTCGATCTTTAAATGTTCTGCAATTGATCCTAAGGATGAAGGAATTGAGCAAGGTATGGAATGGTTAGCAAATACTTTAAAAAAAAACGATTAATATTATTTGATATTTAATTTTCAATTTTTTTTGGGAAATAAGAATAATATCATCATTATCAACAAAAGAAAATAAAAATTTTATAAAAGAATTTTAAAAAATTATTTTTTATTGTATTGATTTTTTAATATTTTAAATTATCAGCCTTACTCGAAAAGAACAAAATTCTTTTTTAAGCACACTAGAAAAAAAAAATTTTTTTTTTTTGGACATACAAGATCAAACTCAATGTTAATTTTTATTTTTTATTTGGTTAAACCACTCTTAAATCGAATTTGGAAACTTCTAAATTGATTTTATTTTAAAAAATTGAAAAAAATTTTATCTGTTTTTGTTTGAAAAGTATTTACTGTTGTTAAAATAATGCGTGCCGAAAAGTTTAATCCGTGTTTCAAATTAAAAAACGTGTTTTTTTGTTATAGAAAGCCTAAACATTAACCAATAAAAGAAACCAGCAATTAACCCTAATTTAATTTGTTATTGGTTTCTTTAAATTTTCTTTTTAAAAAAAAGAAATTCTAAAAATATAGGATCAAATCTACAAATGTTCTCAAAACAAGGGATTAAATTTTACAAATTTATAATCAAAAATACAAAAAATTTCAAAAAAATTAAGAAAATTAAGAAAAATTTTCACAAATTACATTCCTAATTGAAAATTTTCCTGAAAATTTCAACGAGTTTACTTTCAAAATTGATTTTAACTTAGATATCATTTTAAATATTGAATTAGATGCTGTGTTGGAACAAGAAGATAAAAAAATATCCGATTTCAATTTGAAACATGGGCTTTTACTCTGGAATATTGGTATTTTTTTAGTACTATTATTTAAGATACAATGCTTTTATTTGCCGTTAACAATCTGAATAAAATATAATTAAAATTTATTTTTTTAAATGTCTCGAAAGAAATATAACAAAAGGATATATCTAGTACATTTTAATGAAAAACAAAATGAATTTATTTTCAAAATTTTGAAAAAAATAACACAACTGTAAAATAATAAATTAATACTAAATGAGGATTATTGCAAAATAATTTTCATTTATAGATAAATTAAACAGAAATTGTGAGTTATTAAGGATTATACTGGGAAAATTATTATTTTTCAAAATTGGTCAAATTCGCATTTTTTTCTAAAAAGTAATTTCAATTGTAATATATTGACTGTATCTATTTAAAATACCCCTTATAGGTATTTCAAAGTATATTAGGGTATGTTAAGGTAGGTTTTGGTCTTTTGGATGGTATGTTAGAGAATTTTAGCCAAGATTTTGAAAAAAAAACAATTAAGAGACCAATTAAGATTTTATAACTTATTTAAGTGTAAAAAATTTTCTATTTAACTTTGGTGGTTAAAATTGGGTTTCAAAAAAATTTTTAAAAATATTTAGTATTTATGATATCAAAATTTTATATTTTTCTGCAATTTAAGATATAAAATACTGCCAATCAGAAAATAATCTTTTTTATTTAAACTCTCACTTTCCTTAAAATACATTACAACTTTCAGACAGATGATAATAATCAAGAAACTATTCAAAAATACGAAAGAATTCAATTTGACCAATTTTTAAATTTTAACAAATTTAAAATTTAATAAAATACACATTATAATCCCTGAATAATGCAAAAAAAATTAGCTTGTGTTTAGTGTAAGCCCATGTGTTTTTCGTTCTTAACTGATCAATCTTTAACTTAATTTTATTATTAATAGTAGTTGAAATAGGCGAGCCATGTATTTTTTTTTTTTTTTTAGCAATCCAAATTGAAGAGTTCAAGACTAATAGAAAGGTTGATATTAAAAAAGAATTTTGATTTTTGAATTGAAGAAGAATTTTTTAATTTTCCTTTGGCTCAATTACTTTGATAAAAAAAAAAAATATTATAAATTCACCAATTAAAATCAAAACCTAAATCAAAATTTCAATCTAAAATCTACGGATCACTTTTTTTATTAAATAGCTTCCAATATATTAATCATACAGTCTTTAATTCCGATTTTGTAAAGATTTAAATAAATTAATAGCCTTTTTTGAACAACTATTAAAATTAATACTAATAAATTCTAAGAAATTTCAAAAAATTTTTAGTTCAATTTCCTTTTTTATAAATCTTCAACTGTTAAACATCAAAGAGTTACTAAAAAATAATATTTTAAAGAACTTCTAGTTTTACAGAGTTTCTGAACACTTGACTTCATAAAATACTGTACTCAAAGCTTGAGATTAATAATATCAAAAGTGAAAATCAACAAAAAATTTCCAAATACAAATTGCAATTTATCCGTAATAAGCATCAGATCGATCTGTTAAGAACCATAATAATATGGGCTTAGACTAAGCACAGGATATCGTTTTTACATTCTTCAGGGATTATAATCAATAAGGACAAATCTTAGGTGAGTATAAAAAACTCAAAATTTGAATTAAAAATTTTCATTTTCATTTTAAAACAAGAATAGTTTTTATCACCTTGCAATGATAAAAAAGTTTTAAAAAATCTAAAAAGTTTCTGAATTTTGAAATAAGTCAATAAGCAGTTCATTTTTCAAAGATTCAAGAGAAAATACTTTATATAATTATTTTATTTTTTCTCATTTTATTTTCCTAAAAAAAGTTTTATTTAATAAACTGATGGAACACACAACACTGAGTTCGAAAGACTTAATAACAATTCAAGATCTTAAAGAACACTTATCACTTTTACAAAAGTCTGTAGATGAAGATGAAAGCCGATACTTGGTTAGGGTCTTACGGAAATTAAGCATAACACGTCGAAGAATAAACCCACAAATTCTTGCCAAATTAATTGAGGAATCTCTCAAAGAAGAAAGCAAAACAAAATCACTTTTAGTAACGATTTTCCCAAGCACACTTATTAAAGAGGGAAAAGAAGAAGAAGAAAAAAAAGATATGCAAATTGAAATTGAAAAAGAAGAAGAAGAGGAAGAAGATAAAGAGAAAAAAAAACAACAAAGAAATATAATTATTCAGGCCAAATATCCTGAAGAGAAAGCATACCTTCAGTTATTGTCCTTATTACAATTATGCAAACTTAAAGATTATGAAAATGCCTTGAAATTATGTGAATTTTCAATTGACTTTATCGAAAAAAAGAATAGAAGAACTCTTGATTCTTTCTTTTCAAAAGTTTTTTTTTATTACTCAAGAATCAATGAAATTTTGGGTCACTCAAAACAAATTAGAAAGTAATAGCAAAGCCAACCTTTATTTTTTTTTCAAAACAACAATAAAATCGTAACAAAAATTGAAAAAAAAAAAATAGATTTCAACAAAATAACAAAAAAAATAACAAAAAACAAATACTTTTCTTTTTTTTATACATCTTTTCTTTTATCCTTTTTTTCTTTTTTACTTAACAACCTTTTCTTTTCTTGTCATACACAAATCTATCAAACAAATAATACAAAAAAATCAAACAAATTCAAAAGAAAATTACTTTCAGCTTATAGAACAAGTACCTTAAGACGGGACGTTTCAACACAAGCAGTTTTAATCAATTGTTTACTTCGTAATTATTTACAATTCAATCTGTATGATCAGGGTGATAAATTGATTTCAAAATCACAATTCCCTCCCAATTCTTTAAATAGTCAGCACGTCAGATACTTATATTATCTTGGAAGAATTAAAGCAATCCAATTAGATTATACAGAAAGTTTTAGGTGTTTAAGAGAAGCCAAAAGAAAAGCACCAAGAGCTGGTAAATATTTTAAATTCAACCAAATTTCTTAAAAAATAAAGAAAAAAAAAAAAAAAAAAAGAAAACTCTTTCTTTCTTTCTTTTTTTCAGAACACACTTTAAAAGAATTTTTTTTAGCAATTCAATTATTCATCCACTTTATTAATTGTTTTTAATTTTCGCTTGTTTCTAATTTCATATCTTTAAAACGTACAAACAAAACAAAAAATAAAATAAAAAACAAAAAATAAATAAAACAATAAAAAACAAAAAACAAAAAACAAAACAAAAAACAAAAAAAAAAACAAACGACAAAAGGTGCAAGAGGATTCAGATTATCTGTCAACAAATTTTTGTGTATTGTGCAACTTTTAACTGGAGAAATCCCAGAAATTGAATTATTTATGGAAAAAGATCTCCAAAAATATCTTCAACCTTATTTTGAATTAACATCTGCAGTACGTACTGGTAATCTTGGGGACTTTAAAAAAGTTGTCTTAAGAGAAGCAAAGGTATTTAAAGAAGATCAAACCTATTCCCTTATTTTAAGATTAAGACAAAATGTAATTAAGACAGGCCTAAAAAAATTGAACTCAGCTTATTCAAGGATCTCTTTTGAAGACATTTCCAAAAAATTACAGTTAGACTCTTCTGATTCCGTAGAATCAATTTGTTCCAAAGTAATTACTTTTATTTTATTTTGATTTTTCCCTTTTGCCTCTTTTTTATTACAGTCCTAGGACTTTTTAACTTATAATCTAATCAATCAAATCAGAAAAAAAAAAAAAAAAAATTTTTTTTAAGGCACAATTCTTGAATCTAAGAAATAAAATTATTTTTTGATATTATTGTTCGAGTTGAAAAAAAAAAAAGATTATGGCAAATCTTTTTTGTGAGTTATCGTTTTTTTTTTTTAGGTACCTTATTTTGATTATTTTGTGTCTTGTATGTGTTCTTATAGTGCACTAAAAATTCCTAGGACAGTACTTGATCATTTATTTTTTCATTATGAAATTCATTGTTTGAATCTAAAATTATCAAATTATTTATTGTATTGACTAAAACCAAAATTTTATCTTTGAAATGTTTTTGATTAGTTTAAAACAATGTGCAAATAATTTAATGAATTCAGAGTTATTTTCTCCAAAAAATATCAGAATGTGAAACCCATATTACTAAAATTTAAATTGCTTCCTCAAAACCCAATAAGGGTGAGTCAATTAAATCTCGAAAAAATTTTCATTTATTATTATTATTATTATTATTGTAAGTAAAGGGAAGAGTTTTTAAATTCCACTTATTTGCCATTAAGTTTTCCAGAACTGAAAAGACTAGAGTAAACCCATAGAGATTTTTCAATATTCTTTTGAATTCTGGAAAAGCGCCGTTACATTTTTTTTAATTTTAAAAATTAAACCGAAAATTTTTGAAATTTTCTTTTTATTTCTAAAATTAAAAAAAACCTAGGAACTCTACGTCACTCTACTACACTTGAGGGCACTTCAGGGCACTTTTCGTTAGTTTTTTTTTTACTTTAAAAGAATTGAGCAAAATCTTTGATTGTTGTATTTTCTGTAAACTAAAAAAAACAGCAATTATCTTTACCGGAATTGAAAAGAATAGAGTAAAATCTTTGATTTTTCAATATTCTTTTGAATTCTGGAAAAGTTAGGCACTCTACGGCACTTCTATGGCACTCTCCTAATCCCCAAACTTATATTTGAAATTTTTTTAAAAGATTCATAGTTTTATTATAAGGTATTTCCAAAAAAGTGGGGAATTTTTTTTTTACATTTTATAGAAAAAGTAATCTTTGTTGGTGAAGTTATTTGTTAATTGACAATACCAAATTAAGTTAAATATTAATACTGAGTGAATCAATGGCTAAGGTATTTATTTCAAAATATTTTTGTTGGAATATTTCCAAAAAATGAAAAAAAAAATAGTACTATTTTTGGTGAAAACAATGCATGACCTATTTCAATAAAAAACTGGAAATATGGAAAGGGTATAAATGATTTTTTAAACAGTAAAATGTATTTCTATGTTTTTAATTCTATTTGTAAATTTGTTGAGATTAAACAAGTTAGGAAAACAGTTTTTTTGATCAAAAAGAAAATAATAAAGACCAATTTTCACCCCTATAAAAATATCAGATAAAATCAAGATCAGAAATTTTAATATCCTATATTTGTGTAATACAATATTAAAAAACAAATTGAATTATTATCAAGAATCAATAAATGGTAGTTAATGATTTTGGATATATAAATACTTTTTTGAAGATTGAGTTTAAAATATATATTTTAAAATAAATTTGCCCCACTTTCTTGCAAATAGCTTATACTAGAGCTAATCAGGATATTGAATCTGGTAAAATTAATAATATTAAAAATATGATTTTTTTTTAAAATTATGAGAAAAATTATTTTTTTTTTAATTCAGAAATCATGAAAAATTTTCATTTTTAATTGATTTGTAAAGGTGTTTTGAATTTTTCCAATCACCTACCCAATTGTGAAGAAAAAATATTCAAAAATTTGAAATAAAAATATTTCATTTATTAATTACAAAATTATAGTATTTACAAATAGTAAAAAAAATGAAAAAAAGAAAAGAAAAGAACACAATCTTTATTTACAATCAAACACAAAACTATTTTATAATTTTATATCAACAATTTTTGTCTCAAAATTCCTTAATAAAATATTTTTATAATCAATAATAATTTTCTTATTTTTATAATGATAAAAGGCGATTTTTGATGGCGTTATTGATGCTATTATAAACCATGAAGAAAAATATATTAAATTTAAAGAAATGGGTGATTTATATTCAACGCTCATCCCACAAAAAGCTTTTGGACAGCGAATTAAATTTTGTTTGAATATTCATAATACAGCTGTTAAAAATATGCGATTTCCAGAAGAACTCTTAAAAGAGCAAGAAGAAATTGACACAGAGGAGGGGAAAGAACAATTAAAGGAATTAGAAAAGATGAGTACAAATAATGAAGAAGGAAAGGGCGATTTTGATCAAGGAGAACCTGGTAATTTATAATCTGAAAACAAACAAATTGACTTTTTTGTTCAAAAGACATCTTAATTTTAACGAAAGTGGCAATTGGTTCAGAAAATATTTTTTAATTTAGATAATAGTTTCAAATCTATTTAATTCTGAAAGTAGACGAAATATAAAAATTCTTATTTAAAAAAAGTCAAACAATATTCAAAAAAGAAAGTAGAAGATATTTACATACATACATAAGAAATAAAATACAAACATTATTTTTTGATTGTTTTGTTATAAAAATATCTTTTTTTTTTCTTCAAAAAATTTTTTTATAAATTTGATTTGGTTTAACAAGATAAAAATTCAAAAATGGAAAGAAAAGTGAATAACAAGTTTTTTTAAAATGTAAAATCCTCACTTTTTGATCACAGCTGTCCTCTACTCTTTGTTAAAAAATCAATTTCACAGAATATTTCTTACACTTTCCAAAAAATGAAGAAATTTTCTCTGGAAAGGTTAAATTTTCTAGAATACACAAAACCTTTTTTATTGTAAACTCTGCCCCAAACAAAATGACACACCTCTCAATTCATCAATACCATTGATTTTGATTGTTAATAAGATAACTTACTTATTGGTGATTTTCGTTTTAATTATGCATTTTTTAATTTTTTGTTTTTTTATTTACGGGTATTGAACAGTTGGAAAATGAGAAAAAAACAAGATAAAAAAAATCAATTTTGAAATAATCTACCAGTATAAAAATGGAAACGGCTTAAGGGATTAGCTTCACCATAGATTTCTCTATAATCAAAGTATGTTGTAATCGGGCATAAATGATATTAGTGCACTATGGCTCTAATAGCTCTAAAAAATCTATTATAAATCTTATTGCACAAAAAATTATTACATTTTTTACTAATGATCACAATTAAAAAAGTTTCATTTTGAAAAAATTTTTTTTTAATTCCTTTTCCAAATCGTATAATAGAAACCCAAAATACAGTGTATTCGATATTTAATAATTTGGATTTAGAACTTCCAAAAGTAAGTATTTTTATAATTTTTTATTTTCAAAGATTAACTCAATAATTGTCAACATAAAAGCCCAAAAACTGATTAGTTTTGCTTGCTTTTGATAAAGATACTTGTAGCATCAATATATTTGAATGATTTGAGAAATAATTTGTCAAAAAAATTTATTCTATAATTATTTAATTTTTTAAAAAAAAACGAATTTTTTAGTAACTAAACTACATTTCGCCACAAATTTAAGAAAGATATTTTGTGACTTTGTAGTCTGAATATTGATAATTCAACCTTTAAATTTATGGCGAAATGCAGATTTTATTCTGAAATTTCTGAGTTTTTTTCAAATATAAGGATCATTTTTCATTGATAAGATCAACAAATATTACTGCTTAACTAATTGATTTTTTATAAACATTTGAACAATGTAGCACGAATGTGGTTATGGTACAATAACAACATACTTTGTTTCTAGGCTTCTCCTTGGTAGACACTAATCCCTTAAGTTTGATTTCGAATGAGATAGATATAGAAATTCAGAAAGACCATTATTGGATTGATGCATGGTACAAAGAAAAAAGAAAATCAAGAAAAAAAAAAACAATTCCAATAAAATAGCATCATGAATTCAGGTTTTATATTGGAAAAGAAACTTTAGGTTAGTAAAATTTGACGTTTAAAGAGTTATCAATAAAATGTATAGAACTTTTTCCCAATTCAACTTGTTCAACAGGTTTTAATTGATTTGATAATCCCTTATTTTTTACAATTTACAAAACGTTATTTCTCAATTCAAATAAAAGGATACATCAATTTTTTTATTATTTAATTTTAATTTTGATTGTTTTTGTTTAAAGAGTTTTAAACACCCAGTTAGGTGTTTTTTTTTATGTTTTAAACGGTTACATATATTTTAGAATGATACTAAAATTAATTTGATTCAATTGTGAATAATTCTTGAAATTTTATTAGCCTTTTTATTTTTAAAAAGAGTTTAGTTTTCACTTTTAGAATAGGAAATTTTGTGGTTTCACTTTAATTTTTGAGATTTTGTTTTTTATTTGTAAGAAATATCAATTAAAATTTTTACCAATATGTTTTTCTATTAAGAGAAATCTAAAAAGTTATTTTTAATTACTTCTTTCTCTAAATAAATAAAAATAATAAATCGGAACATTTTTTTCACAATAAATGTTTGATAATATAAAATGATTGTTTTTATTAATTAATAGTTAAAAAGGGATTAATTCCAATGTTCAAAATGCTCGTTTTTGATTGCAAACAGAACCAAAAATCGTTATCTCATTTTATAAAAAATATCAATTGAAAATAATTCAATTTAAATTCGATTGTAAAATTTTATTTTATCAAAAATATTGAAAAAAATCTTGATTATAAAAATATATCTGGGTATAGTTTTTAACTATTAATATTTGGAAAAATGTTTTGTAGTTGCTAAATAATTTCTTTTATTAAAAGTCCGAGTGTCATTATAAAATAAAAAAATAAGCTTTTTTTTTTTTTTTTTGTAATTTTTTTATTAATTAAATCTTTTGGAATATCCTCAAGCTATTGTTTTGAACCAAGTATTTGGCTAGGTTTGAATAGTAATCATTTTTACATTCAGTTAACCTTTTTTTCATGGGGTTTTTTGAAAAAGGAGATTGAAAAAAAATGACAAAAAAAAAAAAACATTTTTTGGTTTGATACTGGGAATAGTGTTTTAAGAATCAAACTTTCCAGTGTCCCACTCTGAGAGTCGTGGAATACCGATTATTAATCAAGGAATGTGGAATTTTTATCGATGATTGATAAAAATTCTATCGGGTTTTTGCCTCCCCTGTGTATTCAGGACATGGGTAGTTTCTACTTGGTCATGAAAATGATAAATTTATTATATATATATATTAATTATTTCTCTTCTTCTCTTTTTTTTTTTTGATGATTTTATCTATAATTACTCCTTTCTATAAATAAATAAATAAATAAGGATCAAACTTTTAAAATTATAACTCAATCACTTATTAGAATGATGATTAATTAAATTACACTTGTTCAAAGCAATATTCAATCAATCAAAAAAAAAGAATAAAAATTATGAGTGTAGTAAATTTATAACAAAACCCCAGAAAATTCTATTGTTTTTCGAGATATGTAAATCTAATTTGGCTATCAAACAATTAAAAGCGTGTTCTAGAGAACCTCGCTTTAATGAATTTAAGGGAGGTTTAATACTGGGTTTATAAAAAAAAATTTAGTTTTTAAAAAAAAAAGGATTTTTTAAATTTTTCTATTATTAACAATTAAAAAATCGTGTCAGGACTTATTTTCATGTACGGTATTTTTAAAAATACTATACTTTTTCTAAAAAGCGTGTTTCTAAGATTGAGATATTTGCTTTGTTAGTCGTTCTTTACTTTGGAATTGTTTGATGAGCTGTGAATGATTTTCCAAATTTATTTTTGTTCTTTTTTGGGTGTTATACCTTAAAAAGAAAAAGGATTTTTGTTGTACGTTTTTTGATTGAATATTTACAATTTTGAATTGGATGTATTCAATTTTATGGTACCAAGATCAAGTTTCTGTTAATAAAGGGGGAAGGTTAGGTGTTTGGTAATCTGAAAAAATATTGCTTTTTTTTTTTTTTCTTCTAATTCTTATGAAAGGGATCGATTAATTTTTAATCTCTTAATCTTTTTTGACAAGTTGAAGTTTAAAAGTTAACAAAAAGAGTACTAATTAATTAAACCATTAAAAACAAACTCAAATTGTACTTTAATTTTTTTTTTTTATTTTATTTTGATTGTTTTCTTTTATTAATTTTCTATTTGTAAGTCTTTTTCTTTGTCTTTGTCTTTCTCTTTTTGTTTTGGGGTAATATAAAAAACATTATTACCACGTATAAAAATGTCTCCATACTGCTGTACTAATGTACCACCGTTCCATTCTTCTGCGTGTTCAAGTGCAACATTCATTGATCCATCAAAATTCACTAGATTGCCATGAAATTCTGTTCCACTTTCTATTTTAACAATGACTTGGTTGCCAATCAAAAGACTGAAAAAGTTCTCTTCTTTTGCTTCTTGTGTCATCTCTTCAATAGTCCTAGGCTAATTATTAAAAAGTAAAAAAGAAAAAATGAATTTGTGACAGAATCTTTAAGGTACATGCTATTTTTATCACTTTATGATCTTACTTTTCAGATTAATAGCATAAGCGTTGACGTAAAATACTGTTGAGTTTAGAAATCTTGCAAAATTTGAAAAAAGAGATGTTTTTTTTCTAATTAGGAATTTGTGAAACTAATTGAACTATCTCAAAATTTTCCTTCAAAAGGTTCAAAAATCAAAATTCTCTTTCTTGGTTTACTTCTACGTTCCAATTTTAAAGTATAATATAGCTGTAGTGATGGGGTATAAATAAAAGTTTTTAGAATTGTCTTTTCGTTATTTATAGCCATTTTATACCTTAGGATATTAGGTAAAACAAAACTTGGAAATATAATAAATTAAATAATTTTAGAATAGCTAAATCAAATATCTTTTAAAGCCCGAGTATCGGTATAAAAGCAAAAAATGGACATTTTTTTTTGTCATTTTTTATAAATTAACTTTTTTGGAATGTCTTAAAGTTATAGTTTTGAATCGAGTAAACTCTATTTCAAAACCATTGGCCTATTAAACATTAAATATTAAAGAAAAATATTTTTAAGAATTGAAGTTATCTATTATAATATAAAAATTTCGATTTTAATATTCAGTTCTATACCCAGAGATATTTATTTTTCGTCTAAAAAAAAAAAAAAAAGTAAAATAAAAAAAAAAATTAAAAAAAATTTGGCTATTTATTTTGAAAGAACCATTCCTAGAAAATAGAAACATTACAAAATTAATAAAACCCATTTATCGATTATACTTCCATTTGAATAACTAAATCTAATCTCTTTTTCATATTAGAAACCAATTTTTCATTGATTCATCAGTTACTGCTTTCCAAATTTTCATTTTCATTTTCCATTTTAACAAAAAACTGTGGAAAAAATAAAAAAGAGAAAAAATGATTTATTTGCAAACTTTTAGTTGTGAGGGGGGAGGGGGGCTTCAAAACAATACAAATACAATTCAAAATTCAAAATTCAAATGTAAAATTGGTCTTTTATTATGAAATTTAGTTTATTAGGCTAGGTTTGAATAGTATTCATCTGTACATTGTGCCAACCTTTTGTTCATGGGGTTTTTGAAAAAGGAAATTGAAAAAAATGACAAAAAAAAATGGACATTTTTTGCTTTTAGACTGATACTAGGTCTTTAATGTATTTTTTTCGTTGAATAATTTTATTCTTGTGATTTTTTTTTAAAAATATATCCAATTATAATATTTTTTTTCATTTAATTATATTTAATGTTTATCACACAGACTAAAAAAATAGTGATTTTACTAGTAATTGTAAGAAATTAGCATCCATTTTCTTTTTTGAAATCTAGAAAAAAATATACAATATGTAAAACATTTTGATAATTTCTGGTTGGGTTTCATAAATACAAAATATATGAAAATAATAGAAATTAATTTATTTGAATAAATTTATTTGAAAAAATAAATGAAAAAATAATCAACTTGATAAATAAAAAAAGATAGTCATTTATCAAAGTTTTTTCGGATAATTATGAATTTTATGAATGTCAGGGTTTTTTATGGGATCTATTCAATTGTAATTTCATCCATAATCATAAAAATGTGTGATTTCTCCCTTTTATTCTCCCATCATCAATCTTCATTTTTTTTTCCTTCACATATTCTTTTTTTTTTTCTGATCGTATTTATGTCATAAATAAAAAAGTCGACGGTGTGCTTTAATAAAAATAAATTTCCATGTAAATTTTATATGTCTGTTTTAAAATTTTTTATCCTTTTCATGGATTAATGACTTTCCAGTTTGGTTTTTAATCAAATGAAAATCTATTATTCTTTTTTTTTTTTTTTTTTTCTTATAAGTTTCAAAATATTTTTTATTTTTTTTTTCTTTCATAAAAAATAAATAGTTTACTTCTCAAGAAATACAATTCATGTGTCATCCAATTCAAATTAAATAAATAAATAAATATAAATATAAATAAATCTAAATACTTTATTGTTCACATTCCATATTTTTAATAATTTTAACTTTTTTGAATAAAGAATTTTATTTGTTTAATCAACAAGAAACTTTATTTAATTTGGTTGGTTCTCGAAAATTTATTTTTAAAATTCTTTTCTCTGTATCTTAAAAAGGAAATTGAATTTTTTATTTTATTTTATTTTTTTTAATTTAAATACACAACTATAATGTTTTTTTTTTTTTTTTAATTTGTATTTCCAATTTTTGAATCTATTTGAATATTCCTGACAATTTTTTTTTTCATTGTTAAAAGTAATAGGAGTGTAATTTCAACTTGGATTTTTTATAGAGGGTTTTTTTTTATTGAGTTCGGTGGGAATTGTAGTTGTAACTTGGAACTTTGATCATTTGTGCAATACTTTTCCATGATTTGTTTCTTCTTATTTTCCAAACAACTTGATCAACAATCCTAATTTTCCAAAATTAAATGTTCTGCTTGTCTTTTTTAAAAAAAGTTTGAAACAAAAACCAAATTTTATTTGGCAATACTTTGAGAGTAAAATTTATTCATAAAAATCTGAGTCGCGAAAAATAAAGAATAAAACTAAAAGTATTTGTATAAATAAAAATGTTTTATTTTCAAAAAAATTGAATAAAAACTGTAAAGTTTTTAAATTCCAAGGCAAAAAACAAAAAAATGTAAAATAAAAAAGAAGTAAAAATCAATTTTTTTAAAAAAGGGTGGTTAATTCGTAAACCTCATTCTAAGAAATTAAACCCTCAGGAATTAAATATTTTAATTAAACAATCTCAACAATAAGAATGGTAATAAGAATAATGAAAATAACAATAACTAATACGAATAAGGGATTAAATCCGGTTAGAGAATCATAATCAATTTTAGACTGGTTATATGTTATTTGTAATCATAATATTAAAAAAATTATTTCAAGAAATTTTTTATTGTTTTCTTGAAATGATTTTTCATTTGAAAAATTATTTTTAATTAATCAATTATTGATATTAACAATTAAAAAAAAAGTGTGTTAAAAGTTCATTTGTAAAAAAAAAAATGAAGATACCCAAAGCTTTAAAAGGTGTGAGTTGGTTCGTTTTGTTCGCACTTTTAAACTATTTCCAAGCGATTTAGAAACAATGGTATTTTAACTTTTTCAAAATGACTTTTAATTGATTTTTTTTTTTTTTGTGATGATTGTGAATCAAGATTCAAAGACAACATTGGCAGCATAGCTCTGGCCAAACCTTTAAGAATACACAACTTGTTTGTAATTATCTTTTCCTCCACAAGAGAAATATTGAAAATTGAAGATCTCAAATTCAGGAAAAGTGGTTATGTAAGATATATTCGAGGATATTTAAAATGTACCCAAGGAAGTGTAAGCTCTTTGTTTTGCCAATCGCCCAGGTGCGCCAATAGTCAGAAAAAGATTTGCTTTTGGGTTGGTTAACTGTAGATTCCCTTAAAATCATTGGATTTAGAATTGCCCCAAATTGTTTGTTTTATGTTCCCCATCTTCTGGTTTCATTTTTGCTAATCTTCTTCTTTGGCCAAACCATCTTTGGACCTGTAGTTCTGGTATGCCTGTTTTCTGTGACATTATTAGTCGGGTGTGTCGATCTGGGTAAGGTCCTCGTTCGGTATTGAAATTTTCGAGAAACCATTTTTCAAAATAGCTCTTTGCAAACTGACCAGTTTTCAATCTTTTTGATCTTTTTTTTTTCTTTTTAGTCAGGATCTTGATTCTTTTTCTCTCGCCAGAGATGATGACAAAATTTTTCTGGTTGAAAGAATCTCGGTCAAATTCGTTTTTTTCTTCTGAATTGCTGGGGGATTTGTTCTTCATTTTTTCATTTTGAAGCATCTCGTCAGCAGATTTGATTAAATTTGGGTTCTTGATTTCAAGGACAGAGCATAAGGCACATGGTTCCTTTTTTTTTGTTCCACTGTTGTTACCGGTTCTGCTTCTGCTTCTGCAATTGATACTATTGTCTTTACACTCTTCGTTCTTTTTCAAATTAGTGGTTTTGCTTAAATTTTGTTTGTGTGAATTTTGCAATTTGTTCAGAAAATTCTGGAAATATAAATGATCTTTAATTTCTTCCTTAGTTTGTGCTGTGTTGTTGCGGTTGTTGTTTGTGGATTTGTTTTGGTTGCTGTCTCGATTTGTGATTTGTTTGACTTGATCTGTGGATTGGATTTTTTTTTTTGCACACATAGGTGGGAAATGCAAATTTAGTTGGGCAAATTGATTATTTTTTCGATATTGTTGTTGAAAAGAGGTTGGTTCAACCTGAGTCATGTTCAGAGGAATGGGAACATAAACGTTTGGTTGGCAAAATCTGTTATGGTTTTGGTTAAAAAGGATTTGCTTATTGAAATATTGATAGGGTTGTAAATATTGATTTGGGGACCAGGTTTGTTGAAAAGGTAATACTTTCGCGGGGTGTACGTTTTGTTGTTGGTAGTTGTTTGGAGAAAAATTCATTTTGCAATTGTACTATTAATAATAAAAGAGAATTCAAAAAACAATGACAAATTTTAAAAATTTAGAATGAAAAAAAAAATAAATCCCATTTTTTTACTTTGTTGGAAAAGTAGTTTTCATTTTCCAAAAGTGTTTTGTTTTCATATTTACACACCATAATTTGACATTCAAAAAATCCTTTTCATAAAAATATATTTTTGATATTTATATTGTCGATGATAGAGTCCTCAAAATTTCTCCATTGTGGTGTTTTTATGTCATTTTTTTTCCAAATCGAGAATTATGGGAAATAGTTAAAAAAAATTTTTTTTTTTTTAAACGAATCAATGAAAGAATTTTGTAATTTCGAACAATTCAAAAATATTTATTAAGAAAAAAGTTATTTTTAAATAAAAAAACAAAACACCTTGAATGTATAATTAAGCAAAGAGTCAAAAAAGGAATGGTTTTGATGGAATGAATTCCTTATTTGAAAAATAAAATAAATTATGTTTTACTTTTTAAAAAAGATAAGGAATATTTCCTCTTGAAAATAATTAGATCCCAAATTATTTGAGTTATGAATGGAAAAATGAATACCAAATTCGTTTCCTTCAACTTACCCAAAACAATTCTTGGGGATTGTGGCAAAATTTAAAGTTTTTTGGATCTTATAACTTGAAGAGATTGGCATTCCAATTTTGTCCCAGGATCTGTAAGGATTTATGATCAACAAATCTTCTTTGTTTTTATCGATTTTTTTTCTGAAAGTTGAAGTAAATTATGGTGCACTTCAATTTACAATTTTCAAGAAGTTCTCAAAAAAATATTTAAATGTGAAAATTCTTTTTTCACAATTTGTAAAATTTTTAAGTACTAGAGTATAGTTTTTGAAAGAAAAATTGACTACCTTTGTGAAAAATAGCCACTTTCAATTTGAATTTTCTTAATTATAAAAGTGTTTATTTTTTTTTGGACTAAAAAAAAAAGAGTAAAAATTTTTTATTGTGAATGTTCTTAACTTTTGGATCAAACTGTAAATTTGAAAAACCTTCGAATTCAGTTCGAATAAGTTCACTTATTTTTCACATTTCCATTCTCTTGCCAATAATATTTATCCTAATGACAAGAAAAAACTACTTTTCTTTTCAACATAAACACTCAATACAAAACAATCTTCTCAAAGAGTTCCAAAGATGAGATATTTTTTAAAAATTCGAGCAAAAAATAAAGTTGAAAAAAAAATTCCATAAAGTATTGATTTTTGGAATATTTATGTATATTAAATTTTGGAAAAAGTTGAACCTCAAAAGTGATATTTCTGTTTTAAATAATAATACAACAAGAAAAAACAATAGTATACTTCAAACTGTTTGCTTTTTTTTTGATTGGGTGTGTCCCTTAGGAGTTGTAAATGCAATTTAGAAAAACAAAGGGAAACGATTTTATTGTAAAGCCAAACATGATAGTTGTTCAATCTGAATTTTACTTCTTTTAACCCAAACATGTCTGAAATTTTCTAAAAAAGATTTTTTTCCAATAAAATTTATGCATTCACCCCAAAATCTTTTTCAATTTTTTTATCCATTGACAGGCAACAGTTCATGGGGTCTGTTATTAATTTCTGATTTCAAAACATTATTTAAAAGAATACTTTCGATGATTCTGTGGAGGTTTTGATGATAACATCAATTATAGTGATCTTAACAATTAATTTGCTATAATATTAAAAAATAGCTATTAGTCCCGCTTTATCGCAGAAAAACATAAAACCGACATATTCAATATTGCCATATAAAATAATTAACACGAAATAATGAAAAATTTTTTTTTGAAATCATCTTAGAAAAAAACACTTGACTTTTACAAAAGCCTTGAGACTTTTGTCAACATTTTTCCACTTTAAAACCGTTAAACGGTTCTTACAGGTGTTTTGAATTATCTTCAGGATTTTGAAAGTTTTGAAAGACTTTTAAATTTATTTCAACAGAATGGGTTTGTTTGTAGTGGATAAAAATTTTATTAAATTCATTTGTTTTTTATTGCTGAATATAAAATCTCAAACGAATTTTATGATCAAGCTATTAATAACCCATTTCACCAATACACTTGAAAATATAATAGAGGTGTTTTTTTAAAATGGGGTTTTTACCTTCACAAGTTAAATAAGCAAAAAGAAGAAAGAATAATTTTGCTTCTTAATGGTGATCTATCAGAAAAAAAACCTCTTAGATCTAGTTGTTTTTTCTGTCCAATACAGAGATAAACTCAATTCCAAAAAATGGGACACACAAAAAAATTACATTATTAAAAATATACTCCAAAATACATGATATTTGAACTTAAAAACAATAAAAGACCCGAAAATATTTAATTAATACTATTTATATATTTTATAGTAAATTTAAAATTCAATTCGAAAAATAAAAAAGAAAAAATAAAAAAAAGTGTGCCCCTATTTTTGGAACACGGTTACCAAAAAATCCATTTTTATTGAAAGAAAAATTAATAAAAACTATTAATAGATTCAGCTTGTCTTTTGATAACTAAATCTATCCTTTTAAATATAGAGTTTACTAATTATCTTAGGTTTCCCAACTCAAAGTATTTCATACATTAGTGAAAATTTTAATAAATTCTTCTTCGTTATTTGGTTACAATTTTTCAGTTTAGTATCCATAAATTCCCAATTGGATTTAAATTTGTGGAATTGGGGGTCAAGGGTCTAGAACATTACACCCCCGATTTAAGTAGGTTTGAGTTTTTTTTTTGAGGTATGTGGACAAGCTCCATCCTTTTGGAAAATCCATTTCAACTCACTATATTCTGAATTAGCGAGTTGAATTTCCTTTGATTTTTTTGATAATATCATTAATAATACATTCAGTATTCACACTTCCATTAATAATAAGTTCTGTTTGTAGGCCATGTGTCCTAGCACACCATATCATGATTTTTTTTCAAAAAATTTTTTTCTCGATAAAAAAAGAATCTTTTTTCTTTTTGAGAAAAAAAAAAATTTTTTTTTTGTGATCAGAATGAAAACTTTTAAATTTCATTTTAAAGTGATTTTGAGATTTTCGAAAAGTTTTGAAAAAAAAAGAATCCAAAAAAAATTAAAACAATTATTGAAAATCAAAAATCAAAAAATAATGAAAAAAAATGATAAATAATTAACTTTAAAATTATTTACATTGATTGTTAATATCTAAAGTTTCTATTTAAGAGTCAAATATCACTTTTCTTGGAATTAAATTGATTTTAAAGGTGTGCCCAATTTTTTGGAATTGAGATTATAAGAAGAAGAAGAATAACAAAAAAAAGAAAAAAATGTACAATCAATCTTAATAATTGGCCATAATATGAATAGGTTATTGTAAAAGCTTTTGAAAAGTTATCCAACTTTTTAGTTTTCCTAGAATATCGAAAATGTTATCACCCAGAGCAAAGAGTTTAAAGAACTGGTCAAGTGTTGGTGGTTTTAAAAGCTCTTTTATTCAACAGAATTTACAACAGCATGATTAACTGAGAAAATAAATATTTACCTTTAGATATACGGACAGTTCGAATTAGATGTTTCATTGGAAGAATCAGAAAAATAATCAAGGATTATTTTTTGAGACATGAATTTTATTTGCAGGGTAAACGTTATTTTGATCACTGTAGATTAAAAATTTAAGATTTGTTTTGGTTTCTTTTCAACCCTGGAAAACCTAAAACACCCCATTTGGTTTTACGGAATTCAAAAGAATCAAGCAAAGTCTATGACTTTTAGTCAATTCTTTTGAACCCTAGAACCCAAAGTACATTTATTAGTTATCATCAGTATTTTTTTTTTCAATGTTTTTGTTTTTTAGATAAACCGTCTATTGTCAAAACTCTTAGTTATTATCGATTTATTTTTTAAACTCTCCAGTAAATAAAAATATATTAAAGTTGAATTTAACTTAACAAAATTTGAATAATTTGTGTACAATTTAAAATAGTTGAAAGAACAGTAATACTTGCATTTTACATTTAATTTGGAAATAAAATTGATTTTACAAACTATTTGATTTTTTGTCTTTTTAGTTTCCTTTTTTGTAGTTACATAATCTTTTTCCTTAGATCTGGATATTTTTTTAAATGATTTATAGAAACTTATGTTGAATTCTGTTAAATAGAAAAATCACATACAATTAGTTGATGCTATCTTATTATTTGATCAATCAACAATTGTTGGTTCGATTACAACAAATTTACCATTCATTTTTTAGTTCTCACCGTTTTAATCATTTTGAACCTATCAAACGTGATTTTTTGGTTTTATATTTTTTTCTTTTATTTGGAGAAAAATGATTCAATATAAAAACATAAATCTGGGCAACTTAAAACTAATTTAATATGACATATCGAAAAACAAAATAAATTGTGATTTTTTTTTGCTTATTTTTGAGTGTTTCTGTTATGTTCAAATTCTTGTAATGGGACTTAGTTTTTTAAAAAAATTTATTGTTGTACTTTAGTTCTAGATTCTCGAAAAAAAATTGAAAGTAGAAATCAGTAAAAAAATATTTTATTTGTATTGTGTTTCGAAAATAAGAAAGTTAATATAAACAATAGAACAATTCGATAAAACTTTCAATTCAATTTTTGATTTCTATTTTAGAAAATAAAAACTATAAAATTTGAAATAAAAATGGAATTTTCCAGCTAATTAATTTATTTATTTATTTTCATTTTTTTTTTACATTTTTTTTTTAGTCAAACATTAAATTACAAAATGGATTTCATTGAAAAACTTTTTTCAAAAAATAAAGGAAAAAAGAAAAATATACAACCTAAAAACAATTTCAAAAGAGGATCTTGGAATCAAATATTAATAAAAAAAAAAAAAAAAATGTAATTAAATCTAATCTAATTGAAATTAATTTAATTTGCTTGAAGACTGGGAAAGTTTCTTTATTGCGCTAACCAATTTATTTGAATATTGCTTTGTTATTGGTGTATATTTTGGATCTTTTTTTTCCCAGACTTGTAACAAATAATTGAGATCAAACCAAAAAACTTGGTCAACTTCGCCATCTAAAAATTTGAATTGATCTGTTTCAATCTTGTCCCAAGGCAAAATAAAAATATGAATAAATTCACGTACATATTTTTTAGTAGTTTTATAGATGAGACGGTCGGTAAAAACAGGGATTAATTGACTTTTTTTAACAGAGATGCCAAGTTCCTCTTTTAGTTCTCTGACTGCGCCCGTGGTTGGGATTTCCCCTTGAGAAAGATGGCCTGAGCAGGAAACATCTAATATGCCCGGATAGCTTTTATTGGGGGCACGCTTTTGTAAAAGTAACTGCTTCCTCTCAAAATTATAGAGCCAAACATCGCAAACAGAATGCCAAATGCCTTTCGAGTGCACAACTGATCTTGGTAATGAGTAATTTAATGGGACTCTGTTCTCATCAAGAACATCAAAATGTTCTTCTAAGGTTAAAATATAAATTTCTATTAAATGATTTTTTTTTAAAGAGAAACTTTCGAATTCTCGATCGTTTGTTTGTCCATCTTCGTGCTCCTGTCTCTTTTCCTGTTTCTGGCCCTGCTTCTTTTCTTGTCCTTGTTCATTTAGTTGTTTATTTTCAATTTGTGTTGATATTTTCTTCAATAATCGTATTTTAAAGCCTAACGCTTTGGCACGCTTTACGAAATCTAATTCACCAAATTGCTTATTGAAATTTCTTTTGCTTTTCGAAAAAGTAATTAATATTTTCCCGCTTCCATCCAAACTTAAAACTGTTTTACAGAGTTCGATGAGGCTTCTTTGTTTTTTTGGCTTTAAAGACTCAATTTGTTGAGATAGCAAGATTGTATCAAATTTTTTGGTTAATTTTTTCTTAAATTTTTTTTTTAAATCTTGATAAAGTATTTTTTTGTTCTTTTTGAATTTCTTCTTTGATAACAATAATTGTTCAATTAGTTTGTCCTCAATTTTATTATTATTATTTCTCTCCTTTTTCTCATTTAATTTGCTAAAAAACGATTCGGCAACAAAAATATTATCATCATTTAAATTCGGAAAAAATGTTTGGATCGTTTCTTTGAGAAATGGTTGGCTTTGTTCCTGTTTTTGGTTCTTGTTTTTTGGAAACGAACTGAACTTTTTGTGATTCTTGGATCTTCTTTTACAAATCCCAAGATTCGAAATTATTTTTTCTTCAAAGGCAACGACAACATTACAATATTTTTGTTTGGCAATTAGAGATGGCAGTGGGTGGAAGGTTTGCAATTGCAAAACATTCTCAAATTGGATGCGATCAAATTGTGATCCAAATTTACCATCTATTAAGTCGCTCATAATTAAAGAACGAATTAAGCAATCTTCAGTTTCAACTATTCCATTAGAATCAATTTCTTTCAAAAAATTGGTCAATTGTTGGCTTTGCTTTTGAAACTTGTATTGTTCGACTACAAAACGGTTTTGAACGTTGGTGTTTTGAAGGAAATAATTTGTATTTTCATAATCACCCATCCAAGCTGTGTTTTTAGAAAGACACCAAAAAAAAAATTGGAAAAAAATGTATTTTATTTTGGGGGTTGAGGTTCTGATTGCTTTTCGAGAATTATTTTAAATAAGAAACGCAAACCCAATTGATCTATTTTTTAAGTGTTTACTTCAAAGTTATTATTACTTTGTCATAAAATATTTTTTTTAATTTATTCCTAAGACTTTAGGTTTGAATTAAAAAAAAATTGTGTGAAAATTCAACTTTTTTCAAAAGGTGACTAATTATTTTTTGGAGTCAGACATAAACTTTCAAAGAAAAGGTTTTTGTAAAGTGTGGTACCATAATTTCTAAAAGTAATCTTTTTCCCACTACAAGTTCTACCCCTCATTTCAAAAATAGAGTCATCACTTTTTATATAAAAATGTCTTTAGAAATATTCGAATTCTCAAAAGGCTTTCACTTTTTTAAAAGGGTAGTAAGAATAAACACAAGGACATAATACAAATTAATGTTCTCGATCATGCTTGATCATTTAGAAATTGGATAAAAATCTCTCAATTCAAAAAGAATAATTTTTCACTTTTACAAGAGTATGTAAAAAGTTGCTAAACCTTTGATATAAATTAAATGCTCTGTTTTCTTTTTGAGAGAAGAATTTGGTATTAAAAGTTCAGAAAACTCGAAAATAAATGATCAGTTAAAAGCTATTGGTTTCATCATAAATTATAAACAAACAAACTATTCTCTTGCATTGCTGTTATACCCTTCATTTCGTTTTGAGAAATATTAATTGGAGACAGTGGGATTAAGGAACTTTTTAAAATTTTCAAAAAATTGAGAAAGAAAACTAAAAAACATATTTAGGATCACAATATAAAAAAATTCAAAGACTAAATCTGGAGAGGTTCGGAAAAAGTGTGACGATTAAAAAAAAAGAGAATTTTTTTTTTTAGAAATTTTTTTTTTTATGAGAAACTAAGTTTCACTATTTAATTCGCCAAATTTTTTTTGTAAATTAATAAGAGGTTATAAGAATATTTAGGGTCTTACACTCATCATGTTTTCTCACTTTAGATTTTATTCTTTCAATTTCATGAATATTTCCAAGCGAAATGCCTTCAAAATCAAAGACTATATTTTAAAATGTAAAAGTTGTAGCAAAAAACAGTAAAAATTCACATTCTTCGGTCAATTCATATCAAGTAAATTATTAATTTCAGCAATCATCCTTAGTATTTAACCAGAATTTATTTTGTGAGTACTTGGGAAACAAGCACGATTTTTATTAATGTGCTAGTAAACTAAAAAAATCTTCTAGTAAATTTATTTGCAAATATAAAAAAAAAATTACTGCATCTTGAAATTTAAAAATGTCGTAAAAAATAAATACTACAAAACCTTAATCACTTTTAAAACCATTTTCAGAAACGAATTATTGTCTTTTACACACACACACACACACACACACACACACACACATATATATATATATATATATATATATATATTGAGTTTAAAATATTTATACTGATAAATTCCAAAGAAATAGTGGCAAATTTTTAATTCATTTTACGTTTTACAAATATTTTTCCACAAGCTTTGATGAAAATTCATTATTTAAGGTCATATGTGAAGAAAATTTGTAAAATTGTCTTGACTTTCAAACGATTCTCTCTCTTGAGTTGTTTTATATCTTGATTTAATTGAGATTCTAAAATTGTAAATTGAACTAAAAATGTAATAAAATAAAATTGAATTTATCAGTATTATTGTTTATTTTATGTCTAGATTTTAAAAATTCAGAAATTAAAAAATAGTAAAAATTTAAAATTAAAATCAATTATTAATCTGACTTGGACTATTGGTAAAAGCATTTAAATTTGAAAAAAAATCTTGTGGAAAAAATTTCTAAATTTAACAATGTAAAAAATATTTTTTTTTTCTCAAATTTATTTATATACTCTTTTATTTTTTAATTATTTAATAATATATATATATATATATATATATTGCTATTGAATGATGACCAAAAGATAAAACAAAAATTCAAGGTAATGTTTAATATCTTTTGTAATGAATAAATTATTTATTAAAGTATTTTGGACAATATTGGGGTGCGAAGGACCCCTTAAAAATTTCCAGTGAAGTATGATGTGTTTTAAACATTAAAAATCCGAATTTTTTTAAATGTAAACTAACTTTTTCAAAAAAAAAAAAAAATTTTTTGACAAAATTTATTGAAAAACAATAAAATCACAATAAACAAGAAATATTTTTCAAATGATGTTGAAAAATTTTTTTCAAGTTATATTTTTAATTTAAGTAAACTAGACAATTTTTAATTATAAAATTTCATTATAAGATAATTGTTTATAACTTCTAAATCTTTTAATCCTTTCATAACATTTCAAATTAAAAATTTTATTTCAAAGGCAATTAGTATATTTGGGGTTATAAGGGGTATATAAACCATTTTCCAGTCGAAAGGGACCCAGTTCTAATAGGCAAAATACATGTGTTTATAGGTTTTGCATGGATATTAGAAGAAAAAATTTATATTTCGAGATTTTCAAAATTGAAATCATTTTTTCACATTTTTGCACTAAATTGTTTTTTTTTTTTTTCAATTTTTTTTATACAAGTAATTCAGTTGCAAATTTTCTTTTTATTGATAAGATCAATAGTCACTTGATAAAAACGTGTTATTCTACTGTTATTGAAACTGTGGAAATGATTGTTGTGAAATGGTATTGATTTCTATTGGAATTTTATTCAATCTTTGATCTTGATATTTGTTTAATAAATGTGAAAATTTTTCCACTTCATTTTCATTTCCTCTGTCAATTAGAGACCACAAATCCCAACACACTTTGTTTAGGTCCTTGATTTCTAAAAGAACAGTATGGTAAATGAAGTGAAAGTTATTTCCTATATATTATTCAAATACCAGTAGAAGATCAAAACAACCATTCTTTTTTTCTCAATATCCTTAAGAATTTGAGTTTTTCAATTTTTAAGAAAACATATTGATTAATTAGTTTTCTTTCAGACTGATATCAACAATTTTTTAATGTGTATTATTCTGTTTAAATCTTATTTGTTCTTCAAAGTTCAATTATATAAAATAATTAATATTTGAAAAAAATGTTTTTTTTTGGATTCCCCTTTGACAGAAAAAAAGTTTATATCCCTTAGCACCCCTGATTTGCCTAAATTTCATCAATTTTTTTTCAAAAGATAAGATTTAAAATGATATTGGTGTACTAATATATTAATTTTCTTATTTCTCTTTAATCCAAATCTGAATTATAATAAAAAGTCAAAATTGTTCAAATATAAAGTAGTTAAGTTGTTGATTTTTTTTTTGAAATTGGAAAAAAAAATAATAATTATTCATTTTTACATTTTTTTTAAAGATTTTTATTTTTATTTTAATTTTTTAAATGAGAAATTTTATTACAGTAATAGTAATTCAAAACTCAATACATTGATTTATTAATAATAACCACCAAACAATTTTGCTAATTTTATGATAAAAAAAATAAATAAAAAAAATTTCAATAAATATCCAATCAAGAGAAAAATAAAATTCATTTCTTTAGGCCAAAATTAAAATTTTAATATGATTAATTTTCTAAAACTTTTATTTAAGTAAAAGATAATAATTGAAAAACAAAAAAAAAAAAAAAATTTAAAATAATTTCATTTATTAAATTGGAATAAAACAAATATAAATTGCTTTTTAATAGATAAAATAATTATACCTAAATTTAAAAAATAATATAAAATAACTTTTAAATATTATTTCAATATAATAAAATAATCTCCGAAACCAAAAATTTTTTTATTGCATTTTGTATTTGGTAAAATCTTGAATAATATATTTGCGAAATTTGACATTTTCCTTAATAAATTAATCCAGATCTTGTTAAATAAGTTCTGATCTATGGTCTCTAATTCAATAATATTGGTAATTTTATGTCTAGATTTTAAAAAATCAAAAATTAAAAAATAGTAAAAAATAAAAAAAAAAATCAATTATTAATCTGACTCAAACTATTGGCCAAATCATTTAAAATTGAAAAAAAATCTTGTTGAAAAAATTTCACAAATTTTACAATGAAAAAAAATATTATAATTTTCTAAAAAATTTAATTTATATTTTTTTTTATTTTCAAATTCTTTAGAATCAAATATAAATATTGATATTGAATGGTAATCAGTAGATAAAATAAATTTTCTCTGTGATGTCAAAATAACTTTTGTAATGAATAAATTATTTATTAAAGTCAAGAATTTTAGGCAATTTTGGGGTGCAAAGGACTCCCAAAAAAAATTCCAGTAAAGTATGATGTGTTTTAAACGTTAAAACTAAGAGGTTTTTGATGTCTAGACAAACTTTTCAAAAAAAAAAAAAAAATTTGTAAAAATAATAAAATCCCAATAACCAAGAAATATTTTTTGAATGATCTTGAAAAAATTTTTTCAAGTAATTTTTTTATTGTAGATAAATATACAATTTTTAATTATAAAATTTTCTTTCTAAGATAATTGATTATCAATTCTATATCTTATAATCCTTTGATAACATTTCAAAGTAAAATTTTTGTTTGAAACGTTTTTAGTATATTTGGGGTGCTAAGGGATATATAAATACAATAAAATTATATTTTGTTTCTAAATTTTTTAGAATATTAGTAACCCCTTATTATTTTTGTCTCTTTGCTTTTCGTTTAATTTTTTCCAATTCTTCTAATAAATTTGAATCTTCGTTTAATTGGTAGTATTCAATTGAATCTTTTAATTCTTCAATAATTGGTTTTGGATCTTTACAAGTTTTGTTTAATTGAATTTTGTTTGTATAAAAATATTTGATTAAAATTTGCAAGCTTTCAATTGATTTGCCAGAATAATCTTTAATCTGATTAATATTTTCTTCATCGAAATCAAACAATGATCTAAACAAACCACTTCGAGCTATTAATAGTAATTTATGAACTTTAACTACCCCAAAATGCTCCTTTTTTTTTACCACTGTCTCTTTTTTGGAAAGTTCCACTAAAATATTAAAATCTTTGGATTCTTCATTTTTATATAATCTGTATAAGTCTTCCTGAAGTGAATTTTCTGGTGATGGGAAGGTAGATTTTAAATTATTAAATACCAATTTAAAAATCGGTTCATTTACATTCTTTTTTTTATCATAATAAACCCATTTTAAAAAGTCGTTGATTTCTGTTGCATTTTTTTGGCCGAGGCTGTTCTCAGTTTCAATAAAAAGTTTTTGGATTTTAGATAATTTACATCCAGTTCGACATTCAACAAGTAATTTATGAATAGGAAATTTCTCGTTTAAAGGATCTAGAAATGAATCGCAATATTTTTTGGTTCTATACAATTTATATAAATTTTTAAAATCTTTTAAAAGACCGTAATTACTGTTATTAAAAGCGGGATAGATAAATGTTATAAAAATTCCGCATGAAATCTGCATATTTTGTTTTAGATTATTGTTGCTTTCAAAATATCTAGGGAGTGCAATTTTTCTAGGAACACGCCAAGGTTTAGATCTACTATACTGTGGTGTTGGCATATTATCTTGATCAAACCCCCACCCAAATAGTTCATATTCACTAGTTAAAGCTAATCCATAATTTGTGCCCGCATTTATTTGAATTGTTTTTTTCGTTTCCAGCCCAGGAATTTGAGTAAAAATATATTTATCTTCTCCTATTCCATTGTATTTTTTAGATCCACAAGAATAAAGTTGCCCACTCTTTGTTAATATCATTGAAAAGAAGGTGCCACATTTAATATCTTGAATTTTTGAAGCATTACACTTTGGAATTTTAAATGGTAGATTGTTATTATTTGATCCCATTGATAATTGCCCCCCACAATTATCACCTCCAGAATATACTTCATTTTGTGATGTAGTATAAAAATAGCCAAAACTATGAGTACCCGAAAAAATTCTTGTCACTTTTTCAGCAAGAAGTGTTGGTAGTTGTTGATTTTCCTTAGTTCCATTTCCAAGTTGTCCTGTTATTGATTTATTTATTTTATTGTTTTATTTTTTTTTAAAGATCGTCATAAATAGACAAATGCTTTTTTTTTTTTTTAAATTATTAATTTCGAAATTAGATATCACTATAATTATTTAATATTAATTATCAATATAAATATTCAAAATTGTTTCAGATTCTAGAAAATTTTACAAAAAAAACCTGAAATTTTCACAATTAAAAAATAATTTGCCAAAATAAAATGAAACCTAAAAATTTGCTAAAGAAATTCTTTTAAGGGTCAAGTCATTAAGGTTAAAAATAATTTTCTTAAAAGGGAAAAAAAAAATTCGTAATTTTTATGAGTGCCTAATAAACAGGGAAAAATAGACTAATATGTAAAGAGTGATTGATCTCCAAAAATGAGCAATAAAAAACGAGGACATTTTAGAAAAAAGCGCCCAAGAGTGACACTCAATTTCCAATTTGAATGGTTAGAATATATACTTTTGAAAACAACTGTGTTAGTTTCGAAGTGTCACTCTTTGGGGCTTTTTGAGATCTCTAAGATTTTTTATCCTTTTTTTCGATTCTCAAATGAGCTATTGTTTTTATCAAGAATGTTATATAATCCTTACTTGGTCAAATATAGAGGGTTACAAAAAAAAACACAAATTAGATTAAATTGAATTAAATTGAGCATGTACTTAAAGAAAAAAATTTGTTTTAAATTGAAGAAATATAACCCTTTAAGAAATTTAAAATAAAGAAACAAGCAATTTGTTTTTTAAAATTTTGATTTTTTAGAATTGAGAATTCTTAGTAAACTTTTTTTTATTTGTTTGAATTTTTTGTCAAAGAGAATCCTAATGAAAATTTTTTTTGTTATTTGAATTTTGTCAATCAAAAGAAGGACAATTTCACAACACCACTTTTAGGTTTAAAGGACACTTCTTAAGTATGGAGCAAATCCACGGTAAATGATTAGAGTCTTAAAAAAGAACAATATTAGATTTTTAGTTTTAGTGAAGTTTTTTTTTTGAAATTATTAGTATCCTATTTTTAAAAAAAAAGGATGGTTCTTTTCAAGAAAAAAAATGAACACAATTGGAGATCACAGCCGACTCGCCACTAAGAGAAAACTAATATCCTAAATCTTTTTATTTGAGGAAACACTTGGACCATTTTCAAAAAAAAGTTCAATACATTTTTGAATTGAAAATATTACAATCCTAGGACTTTTTAGCACACACACACACACCAATTAATCAAATAAGGCACAAAAAAATATAAATAAGGCACAAAAAAAAATTGTTCATAATAACGCACAATTTCATTTTTCAACTCAAACACTATTTGGAAAAAAAAAAAAAAAATTATGTGCCTTATCTCCAAGAGTTGTGTAGTGAGGGGGGGGAGTGTACAGATGTACTAAAAATGAAAAGCCAGATTACAAGAAAGTGCTATCTAAAATAAATCCATAAGGAGGGATGTATGGTTCAAATCATTCAAAATTTCTAATTCTTAAAAATTTGGAATTATTTAGTTCTTCTGGTTCTCAAAAGATAAAGGACATAATTCAAGAATGATTTGAACAATACATCCTCCCTGATGGATTTATTTTAGATTACGTTTAAGGAAGTGGGTACATTTTACCATTTTTAAATTTTTTAATTGTGAGAACCTTACCAAAAAAAGATTTTTTTGAGTATCACAGGATATTGAAACTTTGAAACCAAAATATTATTAGTTGCTCTATTTTTGAAAAAGATTACAAGAAAAATAAGAGTCAAATCTTGAAATTTTTCAACTTTGTGAACATTTTTTTTTTTTGATTTAAATTTTTGGTTTTATTCAATTGTTTTTTGAATAGAGAAATGTGTTTCGGTGAATGCCTGAAATTAATCATAGAATAAGCCAAAAAAATAGACATGAGAAGTGTATTTTAAACAAATCTTTTTCTTTTTAAAATGACAAACACGAAAGATCATGCTTTCCAAATAAATAAGTTGAAACCAAATTTGGTAAAAAAAAAAAAAGAATGAAAAGTCTATTTTCGAAGAATTTGTTTTCATTATCTTCTTAATTTGTGCGTGAACACAAACAATTCATTAACCTTGGATTTCTCGCCCCAATACTATTCATTATTATTTTAACCAAAATAATGTTTTTTTATAAATTTGTTTTCAAAATTCCCTTTTGCAAATAGTTTTATCAAAATAAGCAAAAACAAAGAATATTATTTCAAAGATTAAAGAAAGGGCATTGAATTATCGAAATCAAAAATAACTACAAAAAGTTCAATCCAAAGAAAAAGAAAATATGTAAAAAAATTTGAAAGCAACATTCAGAATTATTTGGGTTTTTACTCAAAAATAACGAATTATCAAATCAAACGAATACATCCAATAAATCTATAATTCTGAACAAGTGTTTAAAAAATATCATATTTTCTGATCCAAATCTAAATTAGATGAATTAATTGAAAATTGGAATGAAAATTCATTTTGGGGAATTTTATTCAAAAATAGAAAGATATTTGTTAATCAACAATTTTTCAAATAAAAGTTTATCGAAGAAGAATTAAAAAATAGAACTGAGTTAAGAATAAGTAATTGAATCAAATTTTACAGATAAGATCAAGAAATAAATGATTTTTTTTTATTTTTTCTTGATCAATTTTTTAATATTTTTTGGATTTCTATTTTTTTTAATTGGTATGTAAACATATTATCCTAGGAGATCTAACTTTCTCCTATTTATTAGAATATTAATTTATTTAGTTAAAAAAATGTTTTTAATCATTGAGTTTCACAGAAACCGTGGAACTCAAAATTGGTAAAATGTACCTACTCCCTTAATAAAAATCAAATAATTAAATTAAAGACAAAATGATGTGATTAAGCAATTAGCGCCACTTTAGACATCTATAATTAAAGTGTGTTGTAATTGGGTGAAATTGATATTAGTGATACATGTTTCACATGTCTCTAAAAAATCTATTATTAAAGTAGTACTGTTTGTTGATTTCATCAATTCAAAAAAGATCCTTGTAAATTAATAAAAAATGACCAAGAATTTCAGAAAAAAATCTGCATTTAAAACAAATTTAAAGGTTGAATTATCAATATTCAGACTGCAAAGTTGAAAAGATAAATTTCTAAAATTTGTGGCGAAATGTAGATTAGTTACTAAAACATTCGTTTTTTTTTAAAAAATTAAATAATTATAGAATAAATTTTTTTGACAAAATTTTTCTCAAATCATGCAAATATATTGATGTTATAAGTAGCTTTATCAAAACCAAACACAAATAATCAGTCTTTGTACTTTTGTGTTGATGATTATTGGGTTAATCTTTGAAATTCAAAAATTATAAAAATACTTACTTTTGGAAGTTCTAAATCTAAATTATTAAATACCAGAATACTGTATTTTGGGTTTCTATTATTTAGATTTGGAAAAGGAATTAAAAAAAATAAATTTCCAAAAATGCAAATTTTAATAGTGATAATCTGTAAAATCTACAATAATTTATTGTGCAATAATATTTACAATAGATTTTTTTAGAGTTATGTGAACCATGCAGTATTAATATCACTTACACCCAATTACAACACACTTTGATTATAGATGTCTAAAATGGCGCTAATACCTTAACCACAGAACAATTTTAACAAGAATGGCTTTTTAGAATCTAGGTTTCTCTTTGATTGCTCTATTATTTGGTCTTTTACAATTTTTGGGATTTACAAAACAACTCTTGAGATCTTAAAAAATAAAACAAGATCTCCAATTGCTTTTGTTGATTTGGTTATTGTAAAAACAAAACGAATTATTCTTTGATTTAATTTGTTTCTTCTTTGAATTGAAATTACCTTTCCGTTTCTATGAGCGTTTCCAATTAAAAAACGTGTTGGCATTTGTTCGAAAACAGTAAATTAAAAAAGTAGAATTTGATTGATTGGTTGTTACTTGTAAACACAACCGAGGGTTTTTTACAAGAAAACAAGTTAAAGATTTTAAAAAAAACAAAATAAAAAAAAAAAACAAAAGTTTACCAAATTGATTAAAGCCATTTCCATACAGCTTGCCATTTGTGCAAAGAAAAAAATTACAACGCTCACTCATTGCAATCGAGTCAACCAACAAATTGTTCTTTTCAAAAAAGTCAACGAATCGGATTGACCCAAAGGTGCTCTTCTCGGGATCCTTCAATGGAACAGAACTGGTAAAATCAAAAAGGCTATTTTTTAGCTTATCGGCCAAAGAAAAGACCTTCCCAGATCTGGTTAAAATAAGATAAGTTTCGTCACCGGAAACAATGTCCTTTATCCTCTCTTTCTTTGGTAATTGGAACTCTGTTTTTTCTTTGTCTTTTTGATAAAATTCTAATTTATTCGGATTCTTCCAAACTAAGCAATTTGCTTTGTGGCAAACAACAATTTTTTTGATTCGTTCCAATTCGTCAATGCTGGTAAGTGGGCTCCAGTTCGGTAATTTTGATTTACTTTTGCTTGTTAAAAAAGAAAACTCATAAATTGGACCTGCGAAATATACTTGATGGTTGTTTGTCTTTGTTTGTTTTATTTTTCTTGTGGACTTGGAGTTACTCATTCAAGAAAGATAAATATTGGAAAAAATAATTGTTTTTTCTATTGGAATTAGTCTTCTCAAATTTTTTCTTAATAATTGACAAAAAAACCTTTTTTCATTGATTGTTATGATGTGTAGGTTTACCACATATTTTTTTCTTCACTTATTTATCTTTTAATGAACTATTTAGGAAAATGAAATTGTGAAGAGATTTTTATTTCTTTTGTCATCGAAAATACCAGATCTTGAAGAATTTGAACTGAGAATTGTGATTTTTTTTAGTTTTATTTTTGTGGTTTGTCTTGTTATTGGGGTCATGTTAAAAGTAAAAATTTTTCGATTTTTCATGTTGTTCAAATATCTCAAAAAAATACACTTTTAACAAAGTCGTCTTCATGCAAAAAAGTGTAGTTTTCAACAAAACAGTTTTTACAATGATAAAAGGAATTATTTTTTCTCAATTCAATATTTTCTTTTCTTGAATGGTTAGTGCAATAAAAAAAGGTCGTTATGTAGAATAAGAACCTAACTCTATTAAATTTGTTTGAAGATGATCCTTTTATACTTTTAAAAATAAAAAATTTAAAGAATTGAATAAATTATTTTTTCTATTTTTTTTATTTGCCTTCATTTCTTTTTTTCGTTTGAATGAAATTTCAAAAGAACAATTGGACTTTTTGTGTTATGTTGATCTTTTTGATCGTTTTTGCTTTCGCTGTTTGCCAAAGCGAGCAAGAAAGGAAAGTTCACAAAACCTTAAACAACAAAAATGCACATCTAGGAACCTATCTTGTTGGGTGCATTTTTATTGTATTCCTCATCCCAGCGCTTGTATTGCTTTGTGCTGACTCAAAAAAAAACGCAATGATAGGCGGAGAAGTTTATGTAGAAAAAGGTTCTGGACAAACAAACAGTACACGTTCTCTTTTTTTTATTTTTTTTATTGATTTTTTATGCAGCGATTCATACTAAAGTAGCACAAGTTGAACAAAAAAAACAAAGATCAGGCACTTTTTAAAAGGACCATTTAATTCTCAAAAATTTAGCTATCACTTTAAACCATATTTACTAATCATTTATTCTCAAGCCTTTAACATAAGTGATCAATGCGCTCTTTTTATTTTTGTATTTTATTTCTGAAAAATTAAACAGAACAAATCCCAGAAACAAGGACAATAACACAGACCCAGAATTTTGTCCAACCGTTTAATCTTTTGAGCAGTATTTGAATCAAAAATTTGATTTTTTTTTTTTTTTCAATTAAAGAGACCAACACTTTATTAGTAAGGTGTGGTTATTGGTACTATGTGTATCTAAATCACTAACTTGAATGAGACCAGGCTGAATTGTTTGAAAGGTAGGAATCTTGTACATTCCCCCAAGAATCGGATCCACACATCAATTGGGAGGGCATTTTTTTCCAATTCTTCTTCCTGCTCAGTTTTTAGAAGTCAATAATTGATCTCAGTTTGGATGATGTGTCCAAAAATTTGTTATCTTTTAGAAGATAAAAAGCATTTTAAATTAAAATTACAACCAAGTGGCTTTTGTAATTCTAAAATGAGGACAAATAATCGAAAACATCTGTGGCCACTGGCCACCTAACATGGGACCTTTCAAAATATACTCTAAAAGTTACCATTACCCAATTATCCTCATCCTAAAGAATCTTTTTTTGTATTTTTGACAACAAAATAAAAAACCAAAGAAATTCAAAATATTCCTTTATTAACAACTTTTATTTTTAAAATATTTTTTACTGTTGATTCAAAAATAAATCACACAAAAATTTCAATTTCATACAACAAAAAAAATATTTTAAATAGATTTTTTTTTAATATTACATTTTAGAAAGCACAAAAATCACAAAAATCATATAAAACCACAAAAACCAAAATATCATTGAAATCACCAAAATTCACCAAAATCAAACTGTGACTTTCAAAAGTTCCAGATTTATATTTTCTGAAATACGTCCAAATCGATTTTAGTTTTTAGAATATGAAATGAAATTTTTTGTTTGGTTATTTTATTAATAAACAGTAATGAAATTATTATCATTATAAAAATGATATTTTGTATTCCAATTCCAAAAGAAAGGAGATTAATTAATTATTTTTTTTTTGAATGCGCAGATGGAAGGTATTCTTTAATCATAATTTGTAGTGTTAAAAAATAAACTACCGATATTTGCTTTAAAAAAGCGTGACAAATATTATTTTTAATTAAGAGGGTAGGTAAAATTTTTTTCTTTCAAAGGGACCTAAAAAAATTTCCAAATATCAATTATTTTTTATAATAGACATTTGAAGAATAAATAAGAAATAAGCAGAATAATGCTCATTGGGAAATAGTTGATACCCACCCTGAATAAATTTAATCAATCAACATATTTTTATAAAATTTTAAAAACCACAATTATTTAGAAATTCATTGAAAAAAAAAATAATGTTCATTTTGAACTTCAATTGAAGATCAAAGAAAATTCCTATAAAAATTAATATATTTTTTCTACAATCATTTACACCGTTTCAATAACATTAAAATAACACATTTTTACCCTCGTGACTAGAGATCTTGCAATAATAAAAAAAAAATTTGCAAATGATAAGGTTATTAAAAACAATTAAAAATGTGAAAAAATGATTTAAAAATGATTTCAATTTTGAAATTTCCAAAATAAATATTTTCTTCTAATATTCATTTAAACCCTTTAAACATACGATTAATACATTACAACTGACATCTTTTACTAGAAATAAAAATTTTAGTGTGATAGAATTAGATCATGTAGTTTCAAATTATTTTAATTTTTATCACATGTGATAAAAATTTATCACTTGCTATACAGATTGATAATAATAATAATAAAAAAAAAATGTACGAAGTGTCATATCCCATAGATATCACATTGTGATAGCACATTTTTTATACGTGCTAGCACACTTTTGTTGTATGCTAGATCCATACCCCATGTCTATTTCACTGTGATAGAGAATTGTTTTTATTAGGGTACTGGAAAATAGTTTAGAAGACATTTTTTTTTAAAGTAAATTGCTTAATTGAGATTTTAAAGAAAAAAAAATAAATGAGAATTCTTGCTCACAGAATTTGTGAAATGATTGCTCCAAGCTTAAATCAAAATTTTTAATTTGAGGAAATTTTGTGATTATCTTCAAGAATTAGTCTTCAAAATTGGTCTTTTGTTATTTTTTGAGAAATATTTTTTGATTTTTTTTTTTTTTGGTTTTTCTTTTTAAAAATTGTTGGAGTTATTTATGAAAACAACAAATATGTATTCATATTTATAAAACTTTAAATTCAATTTTTGCTTCATTAGTGAGAATATTGAATTTTAAATTAGTAAAAGTTTATAAAAAAAAAAAAACATTTTTGGATTACTAATGGTGTTTCTGTCAATGTAAAAAAAAATAAATTATTACCTGCACTACTTTCAAAAATAGAGACGTCGTGTTTTTACTTGTCTAGTTATCAAAAAAAAACCTTTTCAAAATGATTTGATTTAATTCAATTAAATAAAAACAGTTTGTATTATCTTTTTTTTTAGAATCAAAGATAATTATCGTTCATCTCTTTATACACAATTAAAATTATCATCTTAAAAATGTATTAAGGTAGTAGCAAACATAAAGTCAAAATTTTCACTTTTTGAAGATATCGATCATTTTTTATGGGACTGCCCATCCTATGAAAAAAATCGAACAATTTGGATTAACAAACTAATTCAAATTAACAAAAATAATAAGAATAATATCTTTGATATTATTCGAAACAAAGATTCATTATTCATCTTGTCATTAGTTAATGAAAAAGATAATTATGATTCTTTATTAAAATTTCTAAACAAAAATTTAGAAATTAGGGTTGTAAGAGGAAATTAATTTCCTCCCTTCAAAAATAAAAAAAAAAAATTTTCACTTTTTACAAATTTACATTCAATATCCAGAAATCAATATTGTTTACTTTGACTCTGCCTCGTTGCTTTTTATGATTTAAAGTGCCTACTTAAAAATAATTTAATTAATTTTTTTTCAAACACAAAATAAAATGACATAATATAATGTAAAGATGAATTGTCTTACCCACGTGGGGAAATTTTGAATGGTTTATCTTTTGTTCTATCTCAAAATTATATTATGTCATTTTATTGTGTGTTTGAAAAAAAATTAATTAAATTATTTTTAAGGAGACACTTTAAATAATAATAACCAAACAAAACCCAGTGAAATAAACAAATACAATTTTCAGATTTAATTAAAAAACAATAAAAAAGTGAAAATGTTAACTTCCGGTATTAGAACCTTACTCTAATTGAAATTACTCTAAAATTTAAAAGGAACAATATCGACTAGATCAAAAAAAAAAAAAAAGAGAGACAGAGATCCTAACGAGATCCTAACAATCTTCACATCTATAATTTTATATGTATCATTTTGGGAAATATTTTGAATTTAAACAAGCTATTTTTAAAAATTCAAAATCGAATCAAGAAAATGATTTGACTGAAGAGAATTAAAAATATAGGATATATTTCTATGGAATTATTTATATTATCCTGTGCATTTTTATTGTTAGTTATATCAAATACGATAATAAGTTGAGAGCCAATGATTGTTCCTTAATTGGTAAGTATTGCCTATGTAAATGTTCAATCAATCTGTCAACCAGGTATTAAACCAAAAGAAACTTTTATCTTTTGATCTGATCATTGATTTAATTTATTTCTTTTGATTCGTTTTTCAAAATTAATAATTTTTTGAAGATCTTGGTGTTTATCAAATTATTATTTTTCAAATTCTAAAATATGTAGTAAAATTAGTCGAAAATTTAAAAAATATTAAATTGAATTAATAATTAGCACTGATCTGAAGACCAATATTGTGATTTGTAAACGATTTCTTTATTTACAGAACCTCAAAATTCCAAATAATTATACATTTTTTATTAAAATTAATTAGAAATTGAAATAAAAATGATAAATTACTTGTTTAAAAGAATAATTAATCTGAAATGAATAATTTTTTAAAATTCACAAAACAATGAATTTGAAAGATGGGGAATAATAATAGAAAATTGTTATTTTTTTAGATTTTATTATTTGGGTAAATTTTGTTAAATTTTTGAGTTCAAGTCGAGTAAATCTTTTAAAAACTAAGATGTGTGATTGATTGATTGGTTTTATTTTAAGGGAAGTAAACTTCCTTTTTTTTTCGAAAAGAAAAAATAAATAAAAAGTATTTTTAAACTTAAAGAGGGGTGAAAAGAAAAAAGTAATAGAAAATTTTAATTTTCGATTTTATTATTCAAATACATTTTGCTACATTGTTGGTTCAATCCCAATAAATATTTTTAAAAAAAGTTTTAAATAAATCCAATGACTGTTCAAAAGTTCTAAATAATGAGATATTTTTATTTATGAAAATTCAAAAGAATTATCTAGAAAATATATTTGATACTTTTGTAAGATAAAAACAAAATTTGATTTATTATTTTATTAATAATTAAATAAGTTATCAGAAATGGAATCAAGAAAGATAAAAAAAAAAAAAAAACAATTTAATTTATTATCAAAAATTCTTTAATAATATTGGAATTATATTACCAACTAAAATGAATTATTTTTTAGAAGATATGATACAATTAAAAAAAAAGTTATAGAAGAAATACTAATTAAATCTGAAATTCTCTTTTCTTTAAATAGAATTTCGAAAAAAAAAAAAATATTATTTAATTTTTTTTTTTATGGGAGATCTCTAGAATAGTTGGATTTAGATAAAATTTGGAGAGAAAATTATGTACAAATAATTAATAAATATAATTTAAATAAAATACAAAAATACAAAGTGAAAGATTTAGTATTAGATCTTAAAACAAAAAAATAATCTCCAGAAAAAAATGCAATAAATTTCTCAAAATTAAGTTTTTTTGTTTAATATTATTTTCTCTGAAATTTTAATTGTAGATATTAGTAAAAACAAAAGTTTTAAATTTTTTTTTTTTTAAATTTTTCGGGAGTTTGGGAACTTAAGACTACCAATATATTTTTTAATAAACTCTAATATATTTCAATTTCAGTGTTTATTTCGGTGTTGATACCCCTTTAAACATATCAATGAATTAATTTGAAAAACAGGAAACTTGGAAAACTCTGTTTCAAAATTAAAAAATAAATCCTATTTGTAAAAATTTATTTCTTGAAAATTGAAATATTTTTACAAAATTTCAAAAAATTCAAATTTTAGCCACACATCCATAAGTGTAAATATGGAATGTTGTAAAAAATATATTTTTTACAATTTTAGAGATAAAGAAAAGAGTTGCATGCATTTATCCAAATTTTGGTAATAGTAAATGAAATGTCCCTTTTGATTTTTGAGCTTGAATGAATTTTCAATATAAAATCGTTTGGTGAACACCAAATCTTTTTTTGAAAAATGATTTTTTTTATAAAAATTAAAAGATTGTTGTTAACCAAACGATTTTTTGATTAAAATTATTATTAGTCTATTAAGATAATCAGATATATCGTTTACTATTACCAAAATATGGATAAATGCATGCAACTCTTTTCTTTATCTCTAAAATTGTAAAAATTCAATTTTTTACAACATTCCATATTTACAATAGTGTCACAACATTTTCATTTTGCTTTTTACAAACAAATACACAAAAATAAAAAAAACAAAGATTCATTTGTTTAAAAATTGCTAGAGAAAATTACATAAAAAATTTATGATTTTTTTTTTGACCCCCTTTTATTTAAAATAAAAAACAAACCATTTTATAAAACAAATTATTAATCTATTTTCCCAAATTTTTAAATTATTTATTTGCAATTATAAATCCTAATGATAATATATATTTATATAAATCTTATAGATAATGGCAAACCTGTAACTAATTCTATCAATTTGAAATATGGAAATACAGACCAAGATCTTGGATTTAACAGCATGAACCAAGGATATAACCAAGGATATAACCAACAACAACAGCAACAACAACAATTCAATGGTCCACCACAATATAATGATAATACACAGGGAGGGTTCTATAACCCAAATCAATTTTAATTAAAAATATTTTTATTGAAAATTTTTTCTGAATTTTTATTTTTATTTTGAGTTGTTTGTAATGGAACAAAAAAATACATAATAATTATTAATAATTTATTATCATTCAATATTTGATGGTTATATTTCATCTTTTCTTTTTATGTGTTTATTGTTTTCAGATATTTTCCAGAACCCGAAGGGAAATATTTGTTCTTTTTTCATTATTTTATCTAATCAAAAAAATAACAAATTAATAAATATTGAAGATCTTATTTTGATTTATTATTCTTATTTTATTATTATTATTTACATTTTTTTTTTAAAAAAATAGTTTGTTTTATAAAATCTTTTCTTTATTTATTTATTGTGTGAAAGGATTACTTAAAAACAATTTAGAATGCAATAAAAAAATAGAGATCAAAAAATATAATAAGATAAAATATTGAAATTCAAAAATAATATTAATTTTTGTATACAAATTTAAAATCTTCCCAAATCTCAAAGACCCGCAAAAAAAAAAACCATAATGAAACTACTTCATGTATATAAAATGAAAATAATTTTTCCCAGTTCAAGTGGTTTTTTAAAAATAGACTGTTTATTTTTATTACTTTTTTTTTTTTTTTATTTATTTTGATGTGAAGATAAAAAGGTTTTCCAAAAAAAAACCATCAAACTTGAAAGAAGTGGCTTCCTGCTTTTTTAATTTAGGTAATAAAAAGAAAAATAAAAAAAAATACATTTAGGTTTTCTATAGTTTTCTAATAAGATCTAAATTAATAGATTATCAGAATATAATCCAAAAACTTGAAAAAACATATATTGGTTTTCTTTTAATCTCTTACATTAAAAAAAACCTAGACACTCTACAATAATTGACGACCATCTAGATACTTAGGAAAACCTAATGGCTATTGGGGTGGGGGTGGGGGGGGGGGGGGGCTTTGATCTATACATTCAATCACTATATATGTATATATATATATATATATCACGGATATTACAATTTTTCGTTTTTAAAATCAAGAATGACTTATAAAATCACGTTTTTACAATTTATTTATATAATATTTCGTTTCATTTGTTGTTTCATTTTTTTTTTTTTGAAAAAGTCCTCGAATTCTTTTAAAATCATACTTTTCGTTTCTGGGATGTGAAAAAATGTAAACGAAAAAACTTAAAAACAAACTAAAAAAAAAAACAATTATATATAATTAGAATGTAATTGCCTTAAAAGCCTTCTCAAACAATGAGAATTAACGATTTCCCATTTAAGTGGGAGGTATTGCATTTAAAACATGATGAAAATAGTTTGGTTTTCTATTTTTAAATCACCTAAACAATACAAAGTAGGATTTCCGTTTAAAACTCTTGAAAATTGTAAACTCTTTAAGCACTGAGAAAAAGAATTAATTTTTTTTTAAAATTACTAGTTTGGGAAGAAAAGTGGTAAAAATTTAAATTTTTTACCAATTCCAAATTAGATCAACCCACCTAAGTTTTTTGTGTTTTGAGTATATATATATATATATATCAAACAAACGAATTTTACGCGTCGCCCATGCATGCACAAAACCCGTTTAACAAAATCAAAAAAAAACGTCATACCTGTTATATATATATACATAGATTGATAATACATATATTCATTTTAAAAGACATAACATAGCCTTAATATGCTTAATGATTATTGGTATTTTCCAAGGTCTTGTTTTTTTGATAGTTTTTAATTAATTCATGCAAATGATATTATTATTTTTTTTATATTAATATTTTAATTATTTTTCTTCTTCTCTTTTTTTCTCTGTTATAAATTTTCTTTAAGTAATCCTTTCTCTCAATAAATAAATCAAAGATTTTGTTTTTTTCAACTTTGCTAATTTAAAAAAAAAAAAAATTGAATTATTTTAATTATAATCTAAAAATTTTAAGTAATTAAAATTTCATCTCACTTTGAGGAATCAAAAAAACTTATTTTTTCGAAAACATTAAATAGTCATTTCAAATTCTAAAATTTTACAAAAATGAAAAAAACAAAAATATTTATTTTTTTAAATTTTATTAATCAAACTATTTTTCAAGACTTTTTTTTCTAATTTTCCTTAATCTTACTTTTCTGACCTTTTTTTTAAAATATATTGATTTTTTATTTATAATATCCTTTTTGTGTTGAATTTCGATTAATTTTTTCTTTTTCCTTGGTGAAATAATCTTTGGGCCTTTTTTATTTTGATTAATAATATTTTTATTTAATGTCTTTATTTCTATATTTTTGGTATTTTTTTCATTTTTTTTATTTTTATTGGTATTATTATTATTATTAAGATTATGATCTTTAATATTATTATTAATATTATTATTATTATTATTATTATCATTATTATTATTTTCATTATTATCATTATTATTATTATCATTATTAGTAGTATTCTCAGTTTCGTTATTTTTATTTTGCTTTAAAGACAATTTGTCTGTAGTTAATAAATTAATATTTTCCAAATTATTTTTCTTTTCTGAAATTTTTTTTTTTTTTAAATTAACAATTTTTTCATTGTCATTTTTATCTTCTTTATTATTCTTATTTTCATTTCCATCAACATTTGGTTTTTGAATTTTGCTTTCCATAATTAATGAAAGACTAGATACCCTTCTAATTGGTGATTGGAATGATCTAGAATGTAATTTATCATAAATTACTCTAGTTATTGAATAAATATTCCCAATTGCTAAAATTAAAAACAAAACTCCAGTTATGGCAGAAAAAATTGTTTTTGGTTCTTTGAAAAAATAATATTTAAGCAAATAAAAGCTTAAATACATTTGAAAGGTATGTGAGATGATTAGAAAGGGCAATAACACTTTGAATGAGAAAAAAAAATTGATTGTTGGGGAATCGGAATTAACGGTGTCTTCTAGATTGACGATTCCTAGTGCTCTCATTCGGTAGAGTTGATTCATTTGATATAAATGTTGAAGGAATTGTGAAATGCAGCTATACACTGAAAAAACGTAATATTGAAGCCCAAAAATTTGATCAAAACTTTGAAAATTCCAAAAGCAAATTGTGCCAGAAGTTAGAATTGAAAAATAATGATGTACGGTCCACCAAGTATTGATATTAGACCCATTTGCCTTTAATATCGACTCTCGCATTGCCAATGAAAGGTAATAGATTACAGGCATTAGTTGATATGGAAGAATAATTAAATTAATAACCGATTTGAAATTTAGTAAATGTAATAATAACATAATTACGCTAAACCCTCCATAGAATAGCATAAAAAATTTTTTGAAATTTTCATATTCACTTTTAACTCTAATTCGTTCAGATAAATCAGTCATATAAAATGTTACATTCCCTACAAAAAACGAGAGAAGATTGCTATAATTTGTTTTTTTTTTTTGAATATCATTTTATAAACAAAAATAATAAGAAGAATTTCCAGTTGAATTTAATTCAAAGATGATGAATAAAAATCTATTGAGATATAAATTTAAAAAATATTTGATGGAAAAAATTCTCTATGTTGTAAAATAATTAATGGTACTTATTTTTTTTTCAATCTAATTGTCTGGATCATTAGTAAAAATAAAACTATTTTAAAAAAAATGTGACTAAAAACGTTTTTTAATAAAGCGCTAAAAAGGGATCTATTGGAGTTTGTTGACTGACTTGAAGAAAATTTTGAAAAATTTTTGGTCGAACTTTTTTAAAATGGATCGATCCAAATCAATAATTCTTCCTTAAATTAATATAGTAGTAATTATTGGTGATTGAAGATAATCAAATAAAGATAATTGTTCTTATAAAAAAATCATTTAAAAATAATCATATAGAATCTTTCGAAAAAAAATCTTGTTTATATTATGATTTTTTAATAATAATAATAATAACATTTTTAGAAAATGCTATAATTTTTATGATTTTAAAATATTTCAAAAGCTTTAATTAAATTTTTTATTTTTATAAAATCCTAAATATATATATATATATAAAATTGAAAACATTTAATTCTAATTTGTTTAAAAAAATGCTTTTTAATAACAATTTCTCAATTTAAAACTGTTTAAAACCGATTTTTTAATGATAAACCATTTTTAACAAGATGTATTATGTTTTTTTTTTTTTTTTTTTTTATTATATTATTGTTTTTTTGATTTATATCTTAAATTTAAAACACATTATATAACAGGTTTTATCTTAGAACTCCAATATAACAAATTACAAAATTTTAGATGGCTTTTAACAAAAAAAAAAAAAATGATAAAAAAATTTTTTATAACATGTCACAGATAAGATTATTAAAATTTTAATCAGTTTCTATCAAAATTGTTATCACCCATTCAAAATTTATAACATCTATATAATATACTTATCACATTCTATAAAATTTTTTTTTTTATTGGGTTTATCATTGAATATTTCAATTTTTACAATTTACAAATTTTTTGATGATCATAAAAAGAAATTTTTTTCAAAATTAAATGTAAAATTTAACTGTTATACTTGTCTGCCAAAAAAATCTTGATTTTTTTTTTTAAAAAATTACATTCATTCCAGCGCTATCATGAAAATTAATAATAGACAGAAATTGATTTTATATTCTAAAAATTATCATGAATTACAAATGTTAAATTCGCTTTGACAAGATAAGATAAATCAAATATTTTATAATAGAGAGAAAAAAAAAATTGTTTATAATTTATTTTGATGTTTCAAATTGACAAACAATTTCAGTGGAAATGTATATTAATAATGGATCACTAATTTTCAAAATTGTAAAAATTGAATGCTTAAAATATTTAGAAACAATGAAAGAAAAAAAGTTTCAAGTTTTTGTGATTTCTGTGATTTCTTTTTTTATGAAATTCGAATTTTTAGATTTGTTTATTTCAAAAAAAAAAAACAATTTCATTTTTTTTTTTTCATTAAAAAATGATTACAAAAAGCTCATTTGTTTGTCATCAGGTTTTCCATAATTTTAAAGAATAGAGTAAAAAATATAGATTTTACCCAATTCTTTTGAATTTTGGAAAAGCTAGGCACTCTACGGCACTTGGCAACACTTCCGTTTATTCCGTAAATCAATAGATTTTCAGAATTTTACAGAATTCATCAAAAAAATAAGTACTCCATTACACTTCCTGAATCCCAAATTTGAATTAAAGATATTGTTGAACTTAGCGAGAGAGCAAATCTGGTAATTTCTCCAAAGAATCTGACCCGCCCCATAAATGAAGAGGGATTTTGTTTGTTCTAATTAGGTTCGATTTTTATAATAGTCAAAAAAAATTCTAAATCGTTCAGATGATTTCTTCAAAGAATTAGCGGTTCTATGAAGTATAATCCCGATTTTTAATTAAAATTATACATATTGTGGCTTTTGTAATTTTTGTAACTTTAAGAAAATTGTAAACAACCAAAAACTTGTTTTTTTATTTAATTTGTACTTCAATGCATTCGTTTAAGATATTCAAAAGTTGAAAAATAAACTTATCCCTTTATAATAAAATTTATTTAAAATACGACTGTTTTAAAAAAAAGTGTGGATTAAACTGCTTAAAATGGGTAAATTAGATAGTTTATAATCAGACTTTTAAAATCTTTTGTTACTCAATTTGTTAAAACAGTTGTAATAAAAAAGTAAATGAGTTCTATTTTTTTTCATTACATTCCAAATAGAGCAACAAAGTGAATGTTTTGATAATAATTTTGATAATTAAGGTTTAAAAAAGAAGTTATTTGCTATTTGTAACCCGGCATTTGAATTGTAAATAGGAATAAACGTTTAATTTTTATCTTGCTTTTTTTTTTACTCAAAAATTTCTAAGAATAAAATCGGAATTTGTGCTCTCTAATTTCTTTTGAATTTATCTTTTTGTTTATTTGTATTGGGATATTTTAACTTTTGTTATTAAAGATCACTTTCAAATAAAAAGAAGGTAATTACTAGCATTTGAATAACAAATGGGAACAAATTTCCACTTCATTTTCGTTTTCATTTTCCTTTTCATTTTAATTTTCACTTCCTTTTCATTTTCCTTTTTTTATTTCTAAATTTCAAATAAATAGATTTTATGTTTACTTTTGATTTATTTTTTTTGTTTATTTGTGTAGATTGATATATTTTGGGTGAATTGACAATTCTAAATAAAAGGAATATTATGGAAGAATTGGAAAAAAGAAAATGTGATCAAATGTTTTCTCTTTTTTCATTCAAATCTCTGAATATTAAGGGATTTTTTTGATATATAGATTTGAAAAATAAAATCTGAAAATAACAATATTCTTCCAATATAGTCTATGATTTAATGCTTCGTTTGGCTTTAAAAAAGTTGAAAAAAAAAAAAATGAAAAAACAATTATTGTTCTATTAATTTCTTCTCAAAAAGCCTTTTATTTTATTTATTATTTTTTATATTGATTTATTCTGATTAAATTTACTTTTATTTATCATGTATTGCTTTTTAAGTGGCCGTTATATTTCCAATTTTTGAAAAGTTGATTTTGTTTTCTATTTTCCCCTTTTCTACAAAAACTGTTTTTTAATTTTTGAAAGAGTAATTTTTGATCAAACTCCAAATATTCTTTTTTTAAAAATAAAAGAAGAGTTTGTTTCATCTCTCAATTACAAATAGGTTGTGAGAATTGGATCATTTTTATTTAATTACTAATTCTTATCAACTCCTTTAATTAAAATTATTGGGTTTTTTTTTCTTTGAAACCTTCTCAAAAAAGATTATTAAAAAATAAAGAATGATTAAAAATAATTTTTTCAAGGAAATTACAGAAATAACAGTTAAAAAAGAGTACACATCATTTTTTAGCAAAATGGAACCTTCATGCTTTATACTGATAAATTCAAATAAATTTAATATAATTTTTAGTTCAATTTCCGATTTTATAATCTCATCTCTCAACTTTTAAAACAACTCAAGAGAAAGAATATTTTTGAACCACAACCAATTTTAAAAAGTTTTTTAACATTTAAAAGAATAAAATGCTTTCTTCAGAGCTATGGTAAAAAAAATATGTAAAGTAGAAAATGAATTGAAAATTTTCAGATATTTATTTGAATTTATCAGTATGAACCAAAAAAATTCAAAAAATGATGGATGAGTTTTGCCTTCTGTAACTTTATTTTCGGTAAAGGCTAATATTCTCTCATTTAGCAGTACCAAATCTTCTTCATTTTATTAATCGAAACTAAATTGATTCTTTCCAAAAATGTACTGTTTTAAAAAAAAGGTATTTCAAAATTTGAAAATTTCTTTTTTTTTTCAATTTCAAACAAATCCTTTATACAAAGACACGAGAAAACCAAACTTTTGAACTTTTTCATTTCCCAAATATTTTGCTTTTAAGGGATTAGTGTCACAATAGATCGGCCCAAAAAATAAAAGTATGGTGTAATTGAAAGTAAATAATATCAGTGCTCTATTTGGTTCAAATGGTTTCTATAATTCAAATGGCTCTAGAAAATGTCTGAGAAATATTATTGAACTATAAATTAATGCATTTATTACTAATGATCACAATTAAAGACTTTGTCTTTGGAAATTATTTTTTTTAATTACTTTTTCAAATCGAAAGATTGAAACCAAAATAATTGTATTTCCAGTATTTAAAAATTCATATTTGGAATAATCCCTAAAAATAAACATTTTTTCAATTAATTATTTAATTTCAAGGACTTACTCAACAATTATCAACATAAAAACCCAAAGAGAGATTATTTTAATTTCCTTTTTCCGAGAGCTGTTTGTATTTCCAATTAATTTCCAAGATTTCAGAAGTAATTCGTCAAAATAATCCATTAGTCAATTAATTATTTAAAAAAAATCGAATTTTTTAGCTACTAATCTACATTTTGAGACAAATTTAAGAAAGATATTTTTCAACTCTGAAGTCTTTAGATTGATGTTCCAACCTTTAAATTTGTTATCAATATTCAAATATTTTTTTAAAATTGTCTGGTTTTTTACTTTGACAATGGATCTTTTGTAATTTGATAAGATCAACAAATAGAACATTTGACTTATCAATTTTTTGAGACATTTGATCCCTGGAACACCAAAACGATTTACATTCTAAAACAACACGTTTCAATCTTTAGATTTCCCTGTGGTAGATAATAATGCCTTGACAAATTATTTTTAAAAGATTCAATTCGGACAAAATAAAAAAGTTAAAATTTTTGATGGTGTGTGTGTTTGCTTATTAAAGAGAGAGATCGGAAATACTGATGTTGTGAGAAATAATTTTTTTTTATTTGTCCTGATCAAAATTGTTTTGGTTGTATTCAAAAGTAGACCAAAAAAGGTTTGTGGTACAAAAAAAGATTTATTTTTTCAGAGTTGTAAAATAATTAGAATTTTTTTTTCAAAAATTCGTTCTTTTAGGTAACAAAAAAACTAAATTGGTAAAAAAATTGAACACCACCTTCCATTAGGGAGTGTGTTTGTAAAAAAAAACAAATTAAAGATCAAACCTTGTTTTGTTTGGTAACATTGCTCTAAGCGTTCGTAAAAAAACACGTTGATTAATCAATTCAATTTTAAATTCATTATATTCCTCATTGGAAATTAGCTTTTGGCTTCCTAACCTTTTACAATGGTTATTCATCCGATGTAACTCAGACCACAGAAACCTTATTTTATTTTCTGCTTTGTTTTGATAGATATGTGCACCACTTAAGACAGTTCGATAAGATTGGATAGTTTTTTGTAATTGTTTTGTTTTAAAACGAAGTCCTTCTAATTTTTGTTGAAATCCTTTTTTATGCTTTTCATGAAGAGGGTTCATACAGAAGATCTTTAATCAAAAAAAAAAAAATTGTTTTGATAAAGAACAAAGCAAAAAAGAAAATATTTGTGTTGAGAGAATAAAAAAACAAAAAATGAATTCTTCTTGTTTCTTTGGAAATCTCATTTTAGTATTTAGAAAAGGGAAAAGCAAGATAGTTTGTTTGATACAAGGTTTTCAACATAATTAAATTTTGAGAGTTTTCATTTGAAATCCCCTTATGAAATGTGTTCTTAATAAAATTAATCGACTAAAATAAGCAGGCTTTGATAAGTAAACCTTATCTTTTTAAAAAATGGAAAAGTAATACCTTGAAAAACTTTCTATTTAAGGGGGTATGTACATTTCAAATTTGGAATAATAAAAGTTTATGAAAAACTAAATTCTTCAAATCATTTCTTGAACCATAAATATGGAAAGTTGTAATAAACAGGGGTCGTGAAATATTAAATATCATAGTAATACATAAATACATGCCAATAAAAAAATAGAATTCAAAAAAATGAAAAAATTGATCAAAAAAATACAAATAAAAATCATTTATTGCTTGATCTTATCGGTAAAATTTAATATACTTACTTTTTCTTTAGTATGGTTTATTTTTAAAAATTCTTCAGTTAAAAATAATAAATTTTCAAAATTTTTGATTAATGTACTACTTTTTATTTCGAAAGAATTTTCAAAATGAATTTAAAATTCTATATTTCGTTTAATTTATCAAATTCTTGAGTTTTTGTTTTGGGAAATAGGATATTTTTGAAATACTTCTTCAGAAATAAAGATTTATTGGATGAATTTAACAGACTTTAAAATTATTTATTTTCTACCAAAATTAATAAAAACGAAAAAAAATACTCTTGTCAAAATAATGGATGCAGGAAAGTTTAATACATGTTTCAAAATAAAAAGTGAAAATGAAAGTCAAGAAATAATTTTGATTACTATTGAAATTCTATTAGATCTTCAATAGGAGATCAGAATGAACATTGTTGTTTTTCTCAATAAGTCCCCAAAAAATAGGGTTTTTCAATTTTTGAGACAATCAATTGAATGATTAGTTTTATTTCACGTGTATATCCAATATTCTTTGTGATTTATTATTCTAATTATTTTTTATTTAATCTTCAAAGGTCAATGATATAAAATAATTGATATTTGAAAACTATGTTTGTCTCTTTGACTGGAACAAAGTTTGTTATACCTTAAAGGGAAACTTAATATAATAAAAATGTTATCAAACATATTGAAAATATGATTTACGAAATATTTGTGATAAGATTTCTCATACATTAAAAAATGGGCATCCATTTGTGAAAATGTTTAATGATTTTTGATAAAAATCTACAATTTCAAGGCATTTTTTAAGATTGAGCCATCTTAATCTAAGACTTTGAAGTTGAAATAATAGTCTTTGTTGGTGGGAAGTTGAGAAAATAAGTAATATTTTTTTTCAAGATAGGGTGATATTTATAACACCAATAAAGAAAAATATTTTTTTTTGTTGTCAAAACAAGTAGTCAAAGTAATTGGGTTAATATTATTTAAAAATGAGGATCTTTAATCATGGAAATTAATTAAATAGAAAAAAATAAAATCAAATAGAAAAAAATTCTTTAAAGTTAATTTATTCATTTATTTTAGATCATTAAAGCTAAAATTTTTGTTTAAATTCTAAGAAAATTTTTAAAAATAAAAGAATCCCAACTACAAAATTAACTATTTCAAAATTCCAATATTTTTAAAATAGTATTTTCTCCACCCTCTATAAACTCTCAAAATAAATTGAATGGGTCAATAACAACACCTTGTGAATTCTATTTTTTTTTTAAAAAAAAAAAATTTAAATGGTTAATCGAGATCTTGAGAAATTTCAACTTTTTCTATATTTTACTTGTATCTTCTATTTTTGATTTTCTAAGACCACAACCAAAATTAGAGAATTAATTTCTAAATAAAGGTGAGAGAGAGAAAAAAAAAACAACAATAATACTAATAATCAGTAGAGTAATATATAACAAATATTTTTTTCTGGAAATAGTTCAAGATAAAGATGACTAGAAAAAAAGTTATTTTTCTCATTTTCCTAGCTTAGCTATCAAAAAAAAAAAAAATTTTATTTTAGTTCTAATGTAGATTAATAGCTAAAAAAATCAATATGTATACAAACCCTATTTTCATACATAAAAAAATATATTTTGTTAAAATTATTTTGAGACAAGACAACTTAATCGTGGAAGCAAGTAATTATTGAAGATGTAGAATAAAATAATTAATCTAGTGTTTTATATTCAGAATTATTTAGTCAATCTTTAAATTAACGTAAAAATAATAATTATCTTTGGGGAAAGTTCTAAAAATGAATCACATTCCTACTTTAATATTTTTATTATTTTAGTTCCTAAATCTGAATTCTGAAATACTGTTAAATTAGTATTTTTAATACAGTCAGTTTCACTTTTAAGGCACAAACTTACAACGAAATTTAAGGCACAAAAAAATCTCAAATTAAGGCACAAAATTTGGAATTTTAATTTTTACAAATAATTTTTACTGGAATCTGAATTTTGTGCTTTAATTTGAGATTTTTTTTTGTGCCTTAAATTTGGTTGTAAGTTTGTGCCTTAAAAGTGAAACTGACTGTATTGTTTTTCAATTAAATTTTTTTGGGCAATTAATTAACAAAATTTCGATAAAATGAGAATATTTAATTATGACCATAATTAATAAATCTAAAAAATTATTGATACTTTTAATCTTTGGTTATTTCTAAGTTATTGGAATAATTAAAATTTGGATATTAATTATATAGTACAATGATCCAATAAACATGTTTTTTCATCAATTTTTCCCAAAAATTTCCAAATATTAATTATTTCTTATTATTTACGAACAAAGAAAAAACTAAAAAATAAAATTAATTTCAAAAATAGGTGTAGATTTTTCATCGAAAAAAATATAATAGATTTTTTTTTTTTTTTGAATAATAAGGTATTTTACTAAAATGTTTTTAGAGATAATAATCAATATAGATTAATATATATATATATACAGACTTGGACAAAATGAGGAAAAATGATCAGAAATATAGAGAAAGAGATTTCTCTAATTAAAAAAATGTTACACTATCATCATTTTTCCTCCTTGTCCGAGACAATGGATAGAAGTAATATTTCATGATAGAAGTATTGCTTTAAAGAAATTAGAGTAGAAAATTTTTTTTTACTCTAAATAGAAACTGAGTCATTTTCTTTTTGTGAAGAAAAATTATACGTCATTTCTTTTTGAGAAATTTCTTAGAGGAATTTAGAGTAGTAATTCGAGTTTATTTGACTCTAAACAATCCAGTTTCGAATTATAAAATTCTAATTCAAATCGAATTTAAACAAATTTCACATTTTGAAAATCATTTTTTTTTATTGTTCTGAATTGGTAATTTTGTTTATTTCCTCTTATCTTTTTTTTTTTTTTTTTTTTTTTTTGAAAGTTTTTTTGAACTGATTTGATTTTTTTTGATTTTTTTGATTTTTTTTGTTTCTTTTTTTTTTTTTTTTAATTTTTTTTTTTTTTTTGATTTTTTTTATTTATTATCATAATAGAGATGACAACAAGAAAGAAACGTAAAATATCCACTGAGCCGAATAAAAGGAGTAACTTTGTACAACTTTTTAAAAAAAGAGACGGTCGAACCATAGATCTAAGAAGAATAGGCAGTCGTCGAAGAAGAGACATACATCAAAGAAGATGCACTCATCGAAGAAGAAAAAACATTTTTCGAAAAAGAAGAAACATTCATCGAAGAAGAAGACGACGAATGTAATCAAGAAAGAAAGGATGCGACGTATCCCGCGCCGAAGAAGTCTCACTGGAGTTACTCACGTAGAAACTATGTTGATAGATCATATAAGGAGTTTGGTTCCGAAGGCCCTTGAACTTGATGGGTATTTGGATGAAAACAAGGACCCAAACGTGAAGATACATGAAAAAGAAGAAAATGTTCAAAAAAAAGAAGTTGCGATCAAGGGTAACCAAGACAGCAACGGAGAGAGCAAGGAAAAGAAGAAGAACAAAGCAAAGAAGAAGAGCAAATGCATTGAAGATAACAAAAAGAAGATGAAGAGTAAGGGCAACATGGGTGATACTCGTGATACAACAATCAATGTTGAGAAGAAGTGCAAGAAGAATGTGAAGCACGATCCAGTGATCAAAAGCAAGCAGAAGTGCAAGGAAAAAGAAAAGGAAAAGAAGAAGATAACAAGCAGATGCAAGGGGAATGGAAAGAGCAACATACCAGCAATTACCAAAGAAAGAAGCAGTAGACCAAATAACAATCAAGTGACTGATCAATCAAAGGCAGAAGAAATACAAATTGAAAAAAGAAACCAATTCTGAAACATTATGTTTACCATCCAAGAGAAGAGTGAGGCTCAAAACAGAAATTAGCAATGGTAAACTTATAAAAAACAATACAAACAAGAATTGGAGAAGATATAAGAAAACTGCAAAATATTGAAAGTTGGTTAAAGGATGAAACATTTTCGAATTTCATTCTAATAAAAAATGTAGATAATCAACCTTTGTTTTTGAATGAAAATTATTTTGTTCAATGTACCCAATGTAATTCAGTTATCACTGCCATCAAATATAATATGGAACGACACTTTACTTCATCAAAACATTGCAATGCACTTAAAATGTTACAAACACACACGCTTGGCTCGTTATCAGATATTGTCAAGATATTATTAAAATCTGGAATATCTTATAACATGGCACAACACTTGTTCCAAGTTCAAAATCTACCAATGATTAGATCGGTCCATACTTTTCCATCGAGAACAACTGTCCGAAGAACTCTACCACAATTACTCGACGATGAAAAAAAAACCTTGAAACATAAACTAAAAGATAAATCTTTCTGTTTAATAATTGATGAGGCAACAGATCGTTTATCCCGGCCACTAGTTGCGTTATTAGCTGCTACTTCAACAGATACGTGGGTTTTAGAACTTGATGAAATACAAGAGATGACAGCAACAAATATGGAACTTTTTATTCGAAAATCTTTAGAATATTATGAAATTCCATTTAAAAAAGATAACAGCACTTGTATCTGATGGTGCACCCGTATGTTGCAAATTGGGGAAGACTTTAACAAAAGTTTGTGAAATCAAACATATCATATGTGCATGCCATACATTACATTTAATAAGCGCTAAGTTGATAGATTCATTTGATCTTGCAAATCTGGTATGTTCCAAGCTTAAAAAATTTTTTAAAGCTGGAAAACAAGCAGGAAGAAAAAAGAAGATGGTTACAAAAAAAATGGTAAATTGATTTCTTTACCTTGTCTTACACGCTGGGGAACTTGGTTACAAACATGTATTGAGGTGCTTCATAATAAAGACAAATTGAAACAATTTATTCAATTAGAAGAACGCTCAAAAACGTCAAACATCTTGATTGAACATCTTTCAAGTAAAATTTTCTTAGAAGAATTGGTTTTTATAGAATACATTGCTTCTTTTATTCTACCACTGATACAAGGGTTACAAGCGCACTGCATCTCTAACCAGACAATAAAAAATTGGATAAATTTTAAAAATTTATTTTTTCAATTAGAATACAAAAATTTTTATAACTTTGTGCCAGAAAAACCACAATACAGAGAAACAAAAGATAAAATTAAATTTTTTTTCACGCGTATACAACAATATGAAACAAGAATTAACCTTGCTGATGATGTAATTAAAATGTACTACTGGTTTAGCCCTGAAAACATTTTACCAAATATTCGAAAAGAAGATTTGCCCATACCTGAAATTTTGGAATATATTAATGGTTCAATTTTGGGAGAATGGTTAAGGTTTCAACATTATCTGAAAACACTTGAAACAATCCAAACTCAAAGTCCAATACATTTTTTGGTTAAGTATGAAAAATATTTTTCCATGCTTAAGTAAATATGTCTTGGATTTGTTATCAATTCAACCAACCTCAACTGAAGTGGAAAGGTTTTTTTCCGATTGTGAAAAATATACAATCAACAAAAAGAACTTTAATGAAATTAGAAACAATTCAAACTGAGGCATTTTTTCGTTTTAATTATCGAAAAAAATAAAATACTTTAAATACAATTTTTTTTTATTTTTGATTCTTGATCTTTTTTATAGTTCTATCTATGTTCTTCTCTCATATTTTTTTTCAAAAAAAATAAGAAAATAAAGAAACTTTATCTATTTTTTATCTATTTTTTTTTTACTCAAGTTGTGAAAAAAATTTCTCTATTTAAATTTTTTAGAGGAATTTTTTCTCATAATGTGAAAAATTCCATGATTTCTCTAAATGTCCAAGTCTGTATATATATATATATTGGTTGAAGGGGGTGATCAAAGATCCTCTTACAGCTCTGATTACTAATCGTAAATTAGTAATTTAGATGATAAAGAAAAAAAAATATTTTGGAATCGAGCAGGTTCCAATTTTTTATTGGTTGAAAAAACAAAAAGAAAAATTAAAAAGAAAAAAAAAAAAAAAAAAAAAAAAAAAAAAACAGCAAGTTAGTAAACAAAAAAAATATTTTTTTTGACAGTTAATAAAAAATCAAAAAAAAAAAACAAACTGTCCATTTTTATCAAGAACACTCATTAAAACAGGCACAATCCTTTTATTTAAAATTTTGTAGTTTAATTATTTCTAAGAAATCGTGAATGTTTCGTTGAGAGGTAGTTGTTTAGTAGCTGCCATTTTTTTTCTTTTTGATCCAATCGTTTTTGATTGTTCCAGTTTTTGTTTTAGTCTTTTCTTATTATTTTCAAGTTACCCATACCGGCTAGTTTCTGTTCTTCGATTATTAGTAGGTACACACTTGATTTTTCTCCTTAGTAACTCTTCTTCCCAATAAAAAGGAAATTCAACAAGGGAAAAAATAGAAAAAAATCAAATAAAAATATATTTAAATCATTTTATTTTTGGAAAAACAAATGAAAAAAGAAAATAATAATAATAATAAAGTTTGCCTTTTATTTTGAAATTTGGCTTATGTAGAATAATATCTATTGATGAATTCTTGATATTTCTATTTAATAAATCGAATTAATTTCAATATTTTTTTAAAAATTGAAAAAAACTAAAATTCTAACCAAAAAAATTGTAAAAAAAAATACTGTTCATTTTGATTTTCAAAGGAAAATCAAATAAAATCCTAAAAGAAAAAAAAATGATTTTTTTACGAAAATTCTCACTACTTCAAGCATCTTAAAATAACATTAGAGTAACACCAATTTACTTTTTTCGGTGATTATAGATCTATAATAATAAAAAAAAATTGTTAATTAATTAGGCATTACAAAAAAAAGGAAAAAAAGATAATGTGGAGAAAGGTGAAAAAATAATTACAATTTTGAAATTTCTAGATTCAATTTTTTTCTCCGGATATCTATTTAAAAACTTTAAACACATGTAATTCACCCATCAAAACTGTGTCTCTTTTACGGGAAAAGTATCATTTTATAACAGGTTATGTCTTAGATATGAACAATTATTACAACCATAACAACCATACTAAACTCCGTTTCAAAATCTTTGACACATTAAAAATTCAAATTTTAACAATAAATCTTTTTATTAATTGTATTTATCCATTATAATAAAAAAATTACTATTTTAATATTCATTTTTGTAAAAAAGAAATAATTTTTATCAACCAATAATAAATAAAAAGGGTAAAAATAAAAATAAAAATAAAAATAAATAAAAACTTGGCCATTTATTATGATATTAAGTTTATAAAAATTCAAAACACTTAAAAATTGATTTTCTCATAAGAAAATCGTATTGTATAAGAAACAATTAAATGATTAATAAAGTTGAAAATAAACCAGAATTTTTTTAATAAAATCAAAAAACAAATAATTCTTATTTATTTTTTGGTTTTAGAAATTGACAAACAAATTGATAAAAAAAGTCAATAAATTCAAATCTTCAATTTGTGATAATATGAAAATCTCAGGTTACAACAATATCAAAACAATAATCGAAAAAAATTTTAAAATTTCCATTGTTTTGTGATTTCTATGATTTCTTTTATTTAGAAAATTTAATTTTTGTTTTAGGTTATTTACACAATAAAATTACTTTAATCAAATAAGAAAAGTTAAAATTTTATCTTATTGTCGAAATAGAATTTACTATTTCATAAAACACAACTTTATAAGAGACAACCAATTTCCATGTCTTGAAAATTTTGAAAGTAGGGCTGAAAATGATCTATTTAAATTTTAAAAGGGAATAAATATTTACTTTATTTTCATTTATCGTTTTTTTCCACTCGATCCCAGAACAATAGTTTGTTATTTATGATCTCTATTTATTGGTTTAGTATTTTTCTGTCTTTGTGTGTTGATTTAAACAAGAATACAAAATAAACAGCCGAAAGGAAAAGGAAAGTGAGATATAATTTTATAACTATTGAATTTCCAAAACTCCTCGAAACTAATTTGATATCCTTTCAATTCGACCGTGTTTGAATTTTACAAAAATCTGAATGAACCTAAGTTCATCAATTGTAAAAAGATAATCATTTTGAAATATTAACAAGTAAAAATTTTGTTTTCTTTACAAAAATGTCTCTTTGTGATTGAGACTTTTTTTGACATTTAAATGGTTTTTCAAAAAGGTTCTTGTGAAACTATTTTGTAGTTCATAAACATTTTTTTTGTATGTTGAAATTTTGTCATAAATTACCGAAAATTTTTTTTTGTTATTGAATTTTGTCAATCAAAACAAGTTAAAGACCAGAATATGTTTTTTTATTCCAAAGTGGTCATTAGGGATGGAGAAAATGGAGAATAAGTGACTTGAAACTTTAATTGTTTGTGTTTTTTGAGCAAAAAGATTGTCGAAAAATATATTGTAATTTAATATCTTTTTTTGAATAATTCTTTCTAGTTTAAATGGGGAAGGTAACTATACAAAGAATATAATAATTATAAAAGTCCAGAATGACACTAATAACTTTCTTTATCATCACTGAACTTTTTGATGTATAAATTGAAGGATAGACTTGATTTGTCTTGAAATTTCTTGGACTACTTTCTATTCACAAAACTGTCTGACTCAGATGTCAAATTCATTCACAAGAAGATAGTTTTTTCTCTTTTGAATTTTACACGTTAGTTGTCGAAATTGAAAAACATTTTGGATTTGTCTAAAACGAAACTGTAGTCTCTTAATTCATTCAAAAATTGTTTTAAAATCTAACAAAATTAGATTTCCAAAACACATTTCACAGAAAAAAAAAATGTTTTCAAAAAAGAAAATTTACTCAATTTCTTTCATTTTTTTTACAAATTGTTTTCAGATAAATTAATTTTATTACAAAAACATTAAAAAACAACAAATGGGTTCGTGTTCAATTTCCCTTTTTTTCTTAATCTCGACACTATCTTTTTAATTTGTTCCAAATACTAAACAATTCTTTCTTTTTCCTTTTCTGTTTCATTTCTGTTTTCTGAATAAAATAGGAAAAGCCATTTCAAAACTCAAAAAAAAGATCTTTGGAAAAAAAGAAATGAGACTCTTAATGTTGGGTCTCGATGCAGCTGGTAAGACAACTGTGCTGTACAAACTTAAACTTGGTCAAAGTGTTACTACAATCCCGTAAGATATTCTCTAAATTCTTTCCAACAAAAATTACACAACAAAAACAAAAAACAATTGGATCTTTGTTGGGTTTTTAATTACTTGATAAATAAAAAAATTAAATAAAAAAAATCATTTGTTTGTAATTTATTTCTTAATTTTAATAGAACTGTTGGGTTCAATGTAGAAACAGTTCAATACAAAAATGTGAAATTTAATGTTTGGGATGTAAGTAGAAGTTTTTCCTTTTAGTCTTTTTCTTTTTGTTTTTCTTTTTTATGAAAACAAAAAAAGAAATTCCAAAACAATAACGATCTTAAAATTTATTCGAAAATTTAAAATAACAAAAAACAAAATAACAAAAAACAAAAAAAAAACATAATAAAATACAAAAAATTAAAAAACAATAAATCAAATTAAACAAAAGGTCGGTGGACAAGAAAAAATTCGACCACTTTGGAGACATTACTTCACTGGAACACAAGGTTTAATCTTTGTTGTTGACTCCAATGATCGAGCAAGAATTGACGAAGCAAGAAACGAACTTCATAAAATCATTTCGGATCGAGAAATGAGAGAATCACTACTCCTCGTTTTTGCAAACAAACAAGATCTTCCAAATGTAATGACACCAGCCGAAATCACAGAAAGATTAGAATTACACAAATTAAGAGACAGAAATTGGTTTGTCCAACCAACTTGTGCTATTAATGGAGATGGTCTATTTGAAGGATTAACTTGGTTGTCAACAAATATTAAGGATAAAAAGAAATAAGAACAAATAAATTAACAATAGTTATATTGTGTTGATTGGTTTAATTAACATTGCTGTTATTATTAAAGAAAATAAATTGAATTTATAAAAATTTTTTTTTATTTTTTGATTCCACTTTTCTTTGTTTAATTTTTTTTCTTTTGAAATTAAGGTTTACAATCCCTGAAATCCAAAAAAAAGATTATCTTGTATTAGGTGTCACGAACATGTTATTTTGGTTCTTAGATGATCGATCTTTACCTGAGTATGGATTTTAATCGTGGTTCAAAAAGGAAATTTCATTCAAAAAGCCAATTTGATCCAAACGTATATTGAATTTTAATCAAAATTTAAAATTAAAAAAAAAATTTGTAAAAGTTCAAGTCATTATAGGTGAAAAATAAATATCTGAAATGGAAAAAAAAAATTTTAAAATTTTTATGAGTGTCTAATTCCAATCAAAAACTAACAAACCTGTGAAGCGCGATAGATCTCTATACATCAACAATCAAAAAAGAGGATATTAATCAAAAAAATCTCCAATTCGAGACAATCAATTTCTACTTTGAATGATTTGAATATATAATTTTGAAAACAGTTGTGTTGGTTTTGAAGTATTCGATCTTTTATACTTTTTGAGATCACGTAGATTTTTTTCATTTTTTTCTATTGTCAAATAAGTTTTTTTTTCTCAAGAATGTTACAAAATCCCAACTTTCTTAAATTTTGAGGGTTACAAGCTTAACCATAAATTAGATTATATCGAATGAAATTGAGTGTATACTTCAAGAAAACAATTGTTTTTTTAATTGGAAGAAATTTAAAAGGTTGAAAATACAAAATAAAGTTACAAGTAATTTGTTTTTTAAAAAATTGGGATTTTTGAATATGTAATTCTTTTAAACTCTTTTTTTAAAATTGAAATTTAGCTAAATCAAGAATTCTTTTTAGTTTTTTTTTCTATTTAATCAGATTTTTATTCAATAGAGATCTCATCGATTTTTGTTTTAATATTTGAATTTTGTCATTGAAAAAAGTACAATATACCAATCCCATTTTTAGGTTCAATTTACCCCCCCAAGTGTGGATAAAAACCATAGTAAATGAATCAAGCGTTTAAATACATTTTTAATTTTCAGAATAAAAAAATAAATCTTTTTGAAAACTAATAATCTTCAAATCATAGATTCTGTTTTTAAATTGAATTTGAACTATTTGTAATAAAAGATAAAGTGGTTTTAAAACATTCCAAAAACAAGAATTAAAAAATAGAATATTTAGTAATAAAGTCTTTGATAATAAATATTAAATGGAAAAAAATTAAAATAGAAATAAAAAGATATCAAAACTTATTGATTAAAACTAATAGTGAATTTGAAAGCAATTATAACCGTTGTACTAAATTTCACCATAAAAAAAAAAAAAAACTACCAAAATAATATAAAAACTTTTTTAGTAAATAGTGTATATAAAAATTACAACTTTCAATTTGTCAAATTCTTTTCTAAATAAATAATATTTATTATAAAATTAATTTATTAATAAATTTGATTTAAGGGAGTAGCTACACCATAAGACATGATGAAAATTTGAGAGAGATAAGATAAGAACATTTTATTTTAGTCGCGTGTGATCGTAGATTCTCTAAAAATTTTTTTAAAAAAATTATTTGATATTTTAATTTTAGTAATGTTCAACAATAAAAAAATTGAGATTATATTGATAAAATAGTTTTTTTTTTTTTTATTTTTTTATTAAAATAAACTTAATTCAATTAATTAAGACACAGTTTAAACAGTTCGAAAAAAAATAATAATACTACACTTTACATCCTATTGGAAATTAATTTTAATTCAACAAACTATTTCATTTTTTGTCTTTTTTGTTTTTGTTTTCATTTTCAATTTTTCAGTTACTTAATCTGTTTAGTTAGATCTGAAAATTTTTTATAGATGGTTTGATAGAATGTTAATGTTGAGTTTCAAAAATTGAAAAATCCACATACAACCGGTGCATGGTATCTTATCATTTGATCGATCAGCCATTGTTGGTGTAATTTTAACAAATCTACCAATATATTTTTTGTTCAAACTCTTTCATTTCAGCTCGTTTCCTTATTTTGGATAGACTCGTTTTGATTTTTTATTTTATATTGTTTTCTTATATTTGGATGAAAATGATTATTTAAAAAACCATTAATACTAGGTTATTTGAATATGGTTTTATATTACATTTGGAAAAATATAATAAATTGAGTTTTTGTTTTCCTATTTTTGATTTTCTGATGTGTCCAAATTTTTGGAATGGGGTTTAGTTTTAATTTTGGGAGAAGATAATTTCAGATTCTTTAAATAAAACTTATGGCTATTTTGTGGTTTAAACTTTGATAACATATAATCATATTCACTTCTCCAATTCCACTAAACCCAACTATTTAAAATCCTAATAAGTAATAATTTGACTTAATTATTCTAATTTTGGAATCCTTCTAGCTATTTAAGTCCCATTTATGTTTCCTTTTATGATTCTCTCAATTGTAAGGTTTTTGTTCTTTTTAAACAAAATCCATTAATCCCCAATGCCACTAATATTAAAATATTTCTAATTGCTTAATGTTTTCAGGATTAAAAAAATCTCAAAAATGATAAAAAAATAAAAAATGAAAAAATTAAATGCCACAATAGAATGTTGAGAGAAGGATAAAAGATAAGTTATTCAACATTCAAAACACTATTTTTTGCAATTCAACTCAACATTCTATTGTGGCAATTTCTTTGAGACATTGAAAAAAAAATTTAAAAAATCTAATGAATGAAGTTGTTTAAATAATAAAAATCAATGAGTTACAACCAGAGTAAAAAATGTTATTTTCTGATCCTTTTCAAAATTGCAAAAAAGTGAAAAATTTTTCAATACCGTGGCTACTCCCTTAAGCCCCATTTCAAAAATTATAACTCATTTAGAATAACAAATTGAAAAAAAATATCACATAGTATTCAAGGACATCCAATAATTAAACCTGGTTGATGATTCACTTTTAAGCCACTCTAAATTTATAAAAAATATCAGAAAAATTAAAAAAAAAATAACATCAAAAAACAAAAAAAAAAGTGAGTCACATTTTGTGAAATGAGCATTGCAGATTTTTTATTACTGAACTTTCACTGAAAAAAAGCATAAAAAGAAGATTTTTTGCAAATAATTAACTTCATTTTAAAATACATTACAGAGCCTCAATTTATCAATGGTTATTTTTCTTTTTGAAGATCTATTTTTTTTCTTTCCACATGATCTTTTAAAAATAAAGTATCAAAAAAAAAAAAAAAAAAAAAAAAAAAAATTTGAAAAAAAATGGAAAAAAAAATGCAAAAATTTGAAAAAGCAAAACAAAAATTTGCAAAATTAGATAAACTGATTCTGATCCAAAAATTTGAAAATACATTTTTGATAAGAATATGGGATAAACCCCCAAAACAACCTCCTTTAACATTATAAAGTGAGTCAAAATTTTTGAAAAATAATTTCGAATTTACAGTCAGTCTCAAATTTAAGGCACAAACTTTCAACGAAATTTGAGGAACAAAAAAATCTCAAATACGGAACATTTGGAATTTTTTTTTATATACAAATTATTTTACTAAAATCTGAATTTTTTGCCTTAATTTGAGATTTTTATTGTTTCTTAACTTTCTTTGAAGTTTGTACCTTAAAAGTGGAACTTAATATAAAGAAATACATCCAAGGAAAAAAAGGAAAAAATAATCCAAAATCAAAAAAATAATAAAGCATAATATTTTGACAAAATTCAATATAATAAACCATTGAAGGTAAAATAAATTCCAAAAAATTGGACACAGTTAAAATAGTCGAAAGAATAACCACAATACACTGTATATTCAATTTAGAAAATAATTTTGATTTTCAAAACTATTTTTTCATTTTTTTCTTCTTGTTTTGTTTTCTTTTCCTTTTTTTAATAGCTATGAAATCTATTTGCTCTGATAAGGATTTTTTCTAATGATTGAAAGAAGGTTAAAGTTGAGTTTGTTCAATATAAAAATCACTAACAATTGGTTATGGGATTCCACTCTTTTGATAGTTCAATAATTTTTTGTTAAAATTACAACAAATTTACCAATACATTTTTTGTTCTGCCTGTTTCATTATTTTGACACGATCGATTTTTATTTTTACGGTTTATCCTTTTTCCTATTATTTTGATAAAAAGGATTACTTATAAAATCATTATTATTAGCTAAATTTAATGTGATTAAATATTACGTCTGTGGAAATACAACAAACTGTGGTTTTATTTATATATTTTTGAAATGGATATGTCCAAAATTTTGGAATAGGGTTTATTTTGTAAAATTTGTTTGATTTCTATTGAGTTTTGATAAAAAATAGTCTTTTTACATTGTTAAAATCTATTTATGAGTAATATTTATTGTTGAAATAACAATAGTATATTTATTTTGATATATACTATTGACCATATATACCAAAAATGAAAAAAAAAAAATTCAACTTTTTATGGAGTAAAATATTCACGCCAAATTTCAGGGAAAAACAACGATTTACTAAGGGTATAAAGGTTTTCCAAATAATATAACAAAATTTTTTTTTTCACAATTTATTTGGTCTTATTCACAAGAACCAGTATGACAATTCAAATCTTTTTTGTAGAAAGAAAAATGATTTTGAATTTTTGGGATAAAATTAACTAATTTCCAAAATATCTTCAAGAAAATTTTATTTTGAAAAATAGAATTTCATCTTAAAATAAAAACAAAATTTCTAAATAAAATCTTAAAAATGTCGATAAAACTTTTATTTTTAATTACCCTTATTAAAAAAATAAGTATTTTTTAATCTGTTGAATATATCAATTTTTTGGTTAACCAAAAGTTTACTCCCAAAAAAGAAAAACAATCTTTATATTAATATTACTGGCAACAACAACTTGTTCTTGTATAATAATTATCAAAATGACCATAAAAAGGGTAAAAAACTTGTTATAATGTGAGAAATAAAATGGATTTAATAGTTTTCTTTTTCAGAAAAAAAAAAAAAAAAAATTGATCTCACTAAACTAATTTTCTTATATGGCTTTCTTAGTCGATCAGAATTTTTTGACACTTGGTATATACACAATTTGTAAGTAGAGAATAACACCAATAACATATTTTAGAATTTTGCCTTGTTGTCATAGAACGTATGTGCAAAAAGTGATGCCTTAATGTAAAACTTTTATTTAACCATACACATTATTTCTGAACTCTAGTGTTTCTTAAAAGATATTCAAAAGTATTTTTAAGTGGTAATAAATTTTCTTGTAGTTTCAGTTTTCGGGTATTTTCAGAAATACTTTCAAGAACTCAATTATATTATTTTATAATTTTTTTATCTTTGAAATTATTCTCGATTTGTAACTTAATTTTTTTAATAACTGAGAATTCTTAAAATAATTTTTATTCTTTTTTAATTTTTTCATTTTTTTTTACCAATTTTATTTATTATATCAATATTTAACTTCAAAAAAATAATTTATAAATATCTTATCACAACCTACTTGAGAAAATATTGATTATCAATACAGATAAAAATCTAAAACATTTAAATCATTACATTTTTTTCTGGAAATTAAAAAAACTTTAAAATATCTTATTGAACAATTTAACCAAAACATCTGAATAGTTTTACCTGAATCAAATTTAAACACGTTATAACTTATTTCTCCACTAAATAAAAGGAATTAACTATTTATTATTTATTATTTTATAAATTATAATACTAAAATCTTTCACAATTCATAATTCAATTATTTTTTGTTACTTTATATTTTTTGTTACTTTCTTTATTATTTACAAAAAAAAATTATGTATTAAAAATTCATACTTTGATAATAAATATGAAAAATTATTATTAAATACCAATCCATTTGTATAAATTTTTCGTTTGTTGATGCGTTCCCATTAAGAAATTAAATTTTGCTTTATATTTTATCAATATAAACAAATAAGCAAATAAAAAAAATAAAAAAAAAAAAAAACAATTAATCAAAACATATTATTAAAAAATTTGTGATCCAAGATCGATTTTTGAAATTATTTTTTACACTTCACTTTGAATAAAGCATTTTAATGGTTTAAATGTGATGAAACTTTGTAAAATTAGTTGGTTGTGAAATGTTCTTTGTCAAAAACTGTTTTTAATGTTGAGTTATCATGATTAAAATGGAAATTGAACTAAAAATTATTTGTAAATTTTTAGGAATTTATCGGTCAAATCAAAAAGGGACCAAGAAAATAATTCGAGACATAATTTCAATCTACGACTTGAAATTTATTCATAACAAAAAAACGGAGTTGTGCTGGTATTTGGTGTTACAAAAATATGAAAAATCTGAAAAATTGAATCACTAAAAATTATAAAATATTATAAATCTTAGAAACTTGATTTGCAAACAAGACAAATACGATGCAAGTAACAACAGTACTAAAATTATATTCATTATGATTGATTTGTTTTTTAAGAAGGGTATTAAACATTGAGATTTGATACTAACATCAGCGAGTTCTAAAGAATCGTTTTTGATATAGGGAAAACATTGTTCACAAATCGAAGTGGAAAAATTTTGTAAGAAAACAATTTGGAGTATTTAAGAAAACATTAAAATAATCAAAAAAAAAAAAGTCAACCCAGGCAATAAATAAAGGAACTTTATTTCTGAATTTCAGAATTGAAAATAATGGATAAACAAGTTAATTTATGATACCGGATCTATTTTGGTTTCTTCTAGCCAGCCTAGAAAAGAAGGAATAAAGCACAATTACAATTGAGGCAGGTGAGAATAATGCTCCAATAGTTGTAATAACCTTTTCTGCTTGCTTTACTGTATCAGTTGATCGTGGATCTGGATCACGCATTAATTGGTCAAAGGACCTTCTATTTGTTCTTCGCCTAAGCCCCGATTGGTCGCCAATCGATCTCCGTGTTTCTTGGAAATTGCTTGTCGTTCTATTGCTTGTTTGGGTACCAAACTCTGCAACTTGGTCGATACCTGTAGACAGATCGTTTAATACCTCCGAGTCAAGTGTAATTGATAAGAGAATTGGTACAGTTAGCACACATAAAAAGAATAGACTAAGCAAGTTGATCAACATGTATCGATCGTTAATTATGATGTAGATAAACCAACAAACAAAATTTGCAAAGGTGCTTACAAGGCCTGATAAGAATTCTGGTGAAATAAAACGTAACACATCCTCTTTGCGCAATAAAAAGAGATAAATTAAATGTGTAAATATTGTTGGGATCATAATTAAATACATTCGCTCGAAAATTAATAAGAAGGTAGCAATCGTAATGACGACAGCAATAACAATCTTAATTATTTTGCGGAACAGAGGTCGGTGATCAAGCACAACTTCAGACAAATAATAAATCCCAGACAAAGAAGAGGTCAAAAAGACCAAAAAGATTATTGTGATAGCAAAAACTATTTCAACAACAAAAAACCACATTTTGAGTAGATCAACTCCAAGAAAGCAAAAGTTACAAAAAATGAAAATTATCAATGAAATCTTGGCATAAGAGTGTCTTAATGAAGAGAATAATTACTTTTTAAACAAGATTTCAATCTTGAGTTTAATCGTTCTCTTTTCTAAAAATACATGAATTAATCCGAAATTTTTTTTATTTATTGAATTTATGGCTAGTCACTTATTTTAAATTAACTCTATGCTAAAGTCTGGTTTGGTTCCAAAAATAGAAATATGACATGGCGTTTCTTAATGTAAACAAAAATACAAATGGTCCACAAAATCTCATCGTTTCTTCTCTTCAGCGAAAAATCATTTAACATTGTGGAAAAAAAGTGAAACATGGTTTTTAATTGGTAACCTTACTGAAAATTTCAAAGTAAGATCAATGAAAAAAAGAATAAATAAATAAATAAAGACAAAATGAAGTATTCGCCACAATAACAGTTTTTATAATACTATCTTTTGGTTTCTTTTTTTTTGATTGATCAATTATTAAAAAGTTGTTTAAAAAATTTGAATATTGTTGCGATCTCCAAAACCACACCTTGAATTTGGATAAAAAAAAGTAGATTTAAATTGTATTTGTTGGGTTGATTGAAAATAATATAAATTATTATTAAAAGTTAATTGGTTTCTTCTTTTTATTTATTTTACTTTTTCTTTTTTAGTAATGTTACCCAATTAAAAACTCTGTTTCACTTTTTTTCCAGTTTCACTTTTTTTCCAAAACAGTAATAAAAAAAAATTTACAAATCATATCTTCAATTTCACAAAATCAAATAACAAAAAAAAAATTTCAAAAATTTAAATTAAGAACCACTAAAAAAAAAAATAAATTGGTTTCACAATTTGGAAAAAGGAAATTTCAAATAAAGGAATTAATCCTTTGTTATTTTTTTTTTTTATAAATATAAACACTTCTTTGAATTTAAATCATTTGGGATTCATAAAGTATAAAATCGATTTAATTCATATAAATCTAATTCGTCATTATTTTTTTACTCTCTAAATTTGACCAAGTAACAATTTTGTAACATTTTTAGATAAAAATAACTTTATTACCAAATTAAAAAAATGAAAAAAAAATTCACAGAGATCTCAAAAATGCCAAAGATTTACACTTCAAAACTAACATATCTGTATTCAAAATTTTAATTCATTATAATTTAAATTTGAAATTGAGTGTTGTACTTTTACATCTTTTTCTAAAAATTTTCTGTTTTTTATTTTTTTTTTTGAAAGATCTATCATTTATTATGTGGATTTGTTTTAAATTGGTATTAATTGTAGATAAAATTTTCTAAAACTCTATTCAATTTCATATAATATTTGCTTACCTTAAGGACTCAGTCCTTAATATAAATATTTTTTATTTTTCATTTTGTTTTTCTTGTTGAAAAAACAAAAGATTAATTGATCAATAACTTGCCCATCACAAACAATACAAACCTTTTTTATAAAAAAATGATATTTTAATATTGACCACGTCCTTTCTACTAAATATATTATTTCTCTTTTTTTAGTATAATTCCTTCTTTTAAATTTCAACAAGTAATCTTCAACTTACCAAATTATTTTATATGTTATATAAGTTATTATTAAATTGGTAAAATTGTAAAATTTTATTGTTTGATAAGATTGACTATAAAAAATAATTACAAATTTATATAATGATATTTATGTAAGGTTCAAAATGAAAAAAAAAAATTAAATTTTAAATGCTTTTATTTGAGTTCTGGATTTGTCGAATATAATATTGATTAGATTTTATATTTCAATAAATAATTATTTTTATTTTCTTACTCCTTTAATGTGTACATATAGTAATGTATGAATATATCTCCCTTAACACCCGGATTTGTTAAATTTCATCAAGTTTAAAAGAAAAGATTAACATGATATTGGTGTGTTAATATATTTATTTACTGTTGTGTCTTTAAACCGGATTCAAATTATTTTAAAAAGTCAAAATAGTTCAAATAGAAAGTATTTATGTTATTGTATATATTTTTTTTGATTTGAATAAAAATAAATATTTATCCAAGATAACGATTATTTTTTTAATTTTTTTTTTTTTTTTTTTGAATTTTATAAATTAGATATTTTATTACAATAATAGTAATTAAAAACTCAATAAAATGGTTTATTAAGAATAAAAATCTAATAAAGTTGTTAATTTTATGATAAAATAAATAAATAAAAAAATATATTATTTATTTTTATTGATGGAAGAAGTGTAAATTACACTCTAGATGTCATTTTACTTAAATTTCCTCAAAGAAAATTTAAGCGTAAAATCATAGATTTCACGATTGTTCAAGGGAAATACATACCCATTTTTTTTATGTTTAAAAAGTGAAAGCAAAAAATTGAAAAGAAAAAAGCAAAAAGAAAAAAATAAAAAAAAAAAAAAAAGAAATTTAAAAAGGGTTTATAAGAAGCAATTGGTAAAAAATCAAAAAAAAAAAAAAAAAACAATGCTATCTTTAATTAAGAACTCCCAAAATCACAGCCACAATACTTTTGGTTGATTTAATAATTTGATAATTGATCATGAATGTTCACTTGGGGATCGTTATTTAATTGTTGTAATTTCTTTTTTTTTTTGATCTTATTTGCTTTCAACCTTTGGTCATTTTAGTCTTTGCTTTTTAGTTGTTATTTTCAAGTTACGCATACTTTCGTGTTTCAGTGTCACAGTATTAGTAAGTAACCACTTGATCTTTATCCTTTGTAACTCTTCTTCCCAATATAAAGAAGATTCAGCCAGGGGAAAAATGAAAAAAAATAAAAAAATATATTATTGAGAAAAGTTCATTTTTTTTAGTTGAAAATTATAATAAATATTAAATTAAGAGTAAAATAAAATTCATTTCTTGAGACCAAAATTAAAAGTTTAATCTGAATAATTTTCGAAAAACTGAATTTAAAGAATAAGTGATAATTGAAAATACTTGAAAAAAAATGTAAAATAATTTCATTTAACACTATGAAATTAAAGAAATAAAAATTTTTTAATAAATAAATAAATCAGCTAGAAATTTAGAAAAAAAATTAAAAATACATTTTAAATATTATTCAAAGATAATAAAATAATCTTCGAAACAAAATTTTTTTAATTTAAAATTTTCTATTAGTAAAAATTTGAAAAAAAAACTTTGGAAATTTGATTTTTCATTCTAAATTAATTCGGGTCTTGTATAATAATTTTTAAAATAGGCTCTTATTCAAAAATATTGTTTATTTTTTGTCTAGATTTTAAAAAAGTATTAAATTATAAAATAGTAAAAATTAAAAAACAATCAATTATTAATTTCAATTGGACTATTGGCCAATTCATTTAAATTACCAACAAAATACTGTTGAAAAAATTTCCAAATTTTGCAATGAAAGAAAATATTCTTTTTTTTTTGAAATTTAATTTATATTTGTTTGTGATTTTAAATTTTTAAGTATCATAGATATATTAATATAAATATTGAACAGCAATTAATAGATAAAATAAAAATACAATGTGATGTCCAAAAATCTTATGTAATAAATAAATTATTTATTCAAATAATTTATTCAATGTAAGGGTACAAAAAAACTCAAAAAAAATTCCAGTAAAGTGTGATGTGTTTTAATCATTAAAAATAAGAATTTTTTGATGTTTAAGACAAACTATCTTTTCAAAAAATAAAATTTCAAAAAAAAAAAATAATAGGATTGTAAAATAATTAAATCACAACTAATCAATAAAAAATTTTCTAATATGGAAATATTTTTCAAGTTATTATTTTATTCTTGTAGAAAATATACAATTTTTAATAATACAATTTTCTTTCTTAGATAATTTTTTATAAATTCTATATCTTATAATCCTTTGATAAAACTTCCGATAAAAAATTTGACACCAGAGGCAATCAGTACATTTGGGGTTAAAAGGGATATATATATATATATATATCACAGGTATGATGATTTTTTGATTTCATGAAACGCGTTTGCGCACGCGTGAGTGACGCGTAAAATTCGTTTCTCTGATATATATATATATATATATATATGTATGTATGTATGTATGTATGTATATGTAGGAAAATTTTGTTAAAAGGGAAAATTCCAAAGGGGTAAAATTTGTTCCGTTTCGACACCGTAGTTTAAAGATTTTTTTCGAAAATTCATGTTTACTGTTGATTGATTTATTTATTTTAGTATATCTCAAAAATACCACAATAACTGGAAACAAAAAATCAATAAATTAAATATAAAAATAATTGAAATAATTGAAAGAATAATTTATTGTATGTATTTATTTTGACTTGTTATCAAACATGAAATTACCAAAAAAACAATCATGAAATTTAATATAATTTGATGTCATGAGATATTATTTAGATATAAAATTTATGATCGATCACAAAAAAAAAATATAAACAAAAAAAAAAAAATCAATTAAATTCTAATGATTGTAAATTAAATTTACCAGATACATTAATTTAAGCCTTCTATTGACACGGATTGAGTGTAGTAAATTTATTTTTCTGGGTTCATAAATTCCCCTTTTTTATATTGAATTAAATAAATATTAGAATGTAATGTCTAAATTGAATAAAGAAATAATATTATTATTCCTAAAAGTAATTTAATAAAGAAAAAGAGTTAATACTTATGTTACCACGCGCTTTGAATTTGTTTCCATCATTTAACTCAAAAATATTGTTTAAAATTGTGAATTAGTAATTTTAGATAAAAAAGCAACATCAGAAAATGTTTGAAAAGAATTTTGTCAAAAAATTAAATAATAAAAAATGAAATTATTGTGAATATAAAAATAAATAAAGGATACTAAGGAAATAACTTTTTAGAAACAATTAATACGGGTATGGGTTATGTTAAAAAAAATTAGGTTAAAATGGGTGTTAAAATCTCAAAAAAAAAAAAAATTCATATAATTGTATTGCTCATAAGTTAAAGGGGAAGTCATATGATGAAAAAAATTAGTGATCACATTTTCCAAATTTGAAATTAGGAAAAAAATTTTTTAAGTAAATTGTTTTTTCATATTTTTTTTGTGATCAATAAAAAAAAATAATATTAGGAATGTTAATTGATGAAATATAGTTATATTTTGAACTATTTTTCAACTCAAATAGTCATTTAAAAAAAAAATAATTCTTTTCTGGGTGTTAAAAAGTTTACACTTTTTAAGATTTTTATACTATTATCTACTTTGTGTGTTTTTGGCATATTAAAAATAGAAAATAAAACCATTTACATCATGTTTTAAAACCAAAAACTCCTACTTAAATGGGAAATCACGAATTCACATTTTTAAAAACTTTTTTATAGTTATTGCATACTTCCTGTGTTAAATTTGTTTTTTCGTTGTTTTTAAGTTTTTTCAATTGCGTTTTTTCATATCTCAGAAACGAAAAACATGATTTCAAAAGAATTCGAGGACTTTTTCAAAAAAAAAAAAAAGAAAACAGCGTATGAAATGAAAAAACCTGTAAAAAAATCGAAAAAACGCGATTTTTTAAATCTTTCGCTGTTTATAAACGAAAACACGTATTACCTGTGATATATATATATATATATATATGTGTGTGTGTGTGTGTGTGTGTGTGTGTGTGTGTGTGTGTGTGTGTGTATGCTTTTAATATTTGAAAAAATTTCTTCATATATATTTTATTTATTTAGCTTCAATTAAATATTATTGATGATAAAGAAAAATCAAATTTAATTTTGAAAAAAAGTTGGGTATTTTATTTCCCATATTTTATATTCGGAACAATGGTTGCACTTTTTTACTTTTTTCTATATTTTGAGTTTTATTTATAGATTTGAATAGGTTAAAGAGTCATTATCCTAATTTAATTGTCTAATTTCTTCAGATAATATATATATATATATATATATATATATTATTGCTGAAAATCCTAGGTTCATTTTTAAACCAATAATTATTGTGCACTTTCTAAATACACAATAAGATTTCTCTCTTCAAGAAAATATTTTTTATTAAATTTATTTGTAAATAATTTTAATTTGTATTTTTTACGTGTTAAAAAATGATCAAACTTATAAAAACAATAATTCTTTTTTGAAAATACTATTTAATCTAAGTTTGGTTTTATTGTAATTAAATTTTTTTTTTATTTTTTAATTTCAAGATGTGCTAAAATTATTTTTTAATTTGAAATTTCTTACATGAATAGAGAAAAAAATTGTTAATTCAGTATTAATTGTAAGTCAGGAGTAGAAATTTTACATTTCGAAATATTTTATCACAAAGTTTCTTTCTTCATTTCCTAACAAAACTAAAATCAAAAAAAAACGATTGATTATTAGAATCAAAAGAGAATACAAAATAACGATATAAAATCAAAATTTTTACACCTTCAATTTTACCAAATTTGAATTTTAATTGTAAATATAAGTAAAAGTGAATTTTTTCTTATTTTTTGTTGATCAGATTTTTGAATTCATCTAAAATTTTTGGAATGGGTGTTAATCCAGTTTGAGGAAGAATTCCAGTTTCAGAGATCTATTAAAATCAGTAAAAAATAAGAAAAATAAAAATTCACAAATGTTCCTTTTAACTACCGTTTTATAATTAAAATCTATTTGACAATTGTTTCTTCGAAATTTAAGATTTATAATTCCAGAAGAGCAAAAAATCAATTAAAAACAATAAATCTACAAAACATTCAAGATCACAATGTATTTTCATGAAAAAATCTACACATTTTTTTTTTATTGTTGAGCAGAGGTGATTCAACAAAATTACCTCCTATTTGCCTGAAACTCTAAAATTGTATTTAGGGTTTTTTTATCCTAACTGTAATGTAAGCAGGATTACAGCTCAAAGGATATCTTTTCTTTAAAAAATGAAAAGAATAAATTATTTCGGAAAAAAGACAAGAAAAAGAGAAAGAAAAGCAAGAAATGAAAGAGAGTCAAAAAATAATAGAAAAAAGAAAAAGCTTTCAGTGAAAAGTTTTTTTTTGTGCCCCAAGTGTTGAATGGGTGGTGGTTGTTTCCTTTTATGTCGTTTTTTTTGGATCGCCACCATAGGTTGTTTTAATAAAGAGTTCTAAATATTTGAACAACTATAGATCAAATGAAAAAAGGCTGCTTTATTAAATTTTTGATTTAGAACTTTATAGATGGGTTGAATCTATAAAGTGCTGAGTTTTTAAGAATAAGATTTGGTTTTCGAAATTTTCTTTTCAGTTGCTTTGCTTTTTTTTTTTTTTTTTTTTTTGTGTTATTTTTTTTTTTTTTATTTTTTTTTTTTTTTTTTTTGTAAGTTTCCCAAATCTTGTTTTCGCAAAATCCCAGTACAAGATACCGACTCGACAGCAAAAACCCAGTCAAAGTAACGACTCGACAGATAGTACGGAAAGTTCAATTCGGTTCACTTTGGTTGGTTTCAGATCGCATTCGTTGGATTCAGTTCAGTTGCATAAGTCCAGCTCAATTTGTCGAAGATCTGATCATGAACAAGTTTGGTTGGGTTAGTCATGATCAGGTCAAACAATTCTTATAATGATTTTTTATACTTTTTACCTTTCCCAAACACCTAAAAAAAACAAAAAGAGAAGGAACATCGAGCCCAAGTAACTTAAGAAGGGAAATTTGGAAAAGGTAAAAAGTATAAAAAATCCAAAAATCTACACATTTTTGATTTTCAAAATTAAAATTCCCAAACTATCAAATTCTTTAACATGGGATTCTGAGAAAGTCAGATTGGAAAAAAATTATACTTGGTTACAGACAAACTAAAATTGGTTCATATCATTTCTTCAATCTCTGTCAAGGAAAACAATTTTGTATTTAAAAATTCAAAAACATTTTATTTTTTTCTTCTTATTTTTTTTTAAAATGATCCACTCAAAATTTTCACCATTTTATAAACTTTTGAAAACTTTGAACAACGAAATCATTGATTCTTTTGGAACCCAATTTTTGGATCAGTTAGCTGTTTTGTATTACAACTTATCAAATCAAAAGCATTTAGATTTAAGAAATCTAACGATCACAAAAGAAAGATGCTTATTATTGGTCAAAATGTTGAAAAAGAATAAAACACTGCTATCGATTGATTTAAGTTATTGCAAGATCAACTCTGAAGAATTACAAAGGATGTTAAAGGTAGTTCTTCAAAAAACCAAGATTGAAGTCTTAAACTTGACAAAAATTGTATCAAATCATAATTCCTTTCTTTTAATTTTCCCAATTTTATTTTCCTCAAAAAGAAAGTTACAAAAGATAATCTTAAGAAAAAACTATTTTACTTCTCTGGAATGCAAAGAATTCATAAATTCGTTGGCTGGAAATGTAAACACAAAAATCAAAATGTTAGACTTAACCAATACTTTTATTACCATAAAGTGTCCCAAGCTGTTCCAGAAATTAAACAAAAAGGAACCACCACAAATTGAAGAAATTGTCTTGGGACAGGATATGCCAAGTGAAACTTTTCTAGACTATTGTCAATTTCTATCCCGATCAAAAACAATAAAAACTTTAACTTTATCAGATTTGATTCCCTTGCCCAATAAAAAGACAAAAACTTTTAATAGCGTCTTCAAAGCAAACAAGTCTTTACAAATAATTAAATTCAATGCAATTTTTAATTTTAGTTCATCTCTTTTAAACCCAATTAAGCATTTACACAATTTAATTAAACTTGATCTATCTTTTATTAAAATTGACGATAATTGTATTGAGCCTTTAATAAATATTATTGATAATTGTAAATTATTACAACACTTGTCAATAGATCACCAATTTGATTCCAAGAGTTTTATTCTATTGTGCGAGTCAATTGTTAGTAAAGAAAAAAAAGTTATTGTTGGCAATAATAAAAAGATTCAGGAAAATGAAATGAAAAATTCTCAATTAAAGCAGATTGAAAAAGAGAATGAAAAACAAAAACAGAAAAAGAAAGAAAAAGAGAAAGATAAAGAGAAAGATAAAGAGAAAGATAAAGAGAAAGATAAAGAGAAAGAAAAAGGGAAAGAAAAGGAGAAAGAAAAAGAAAAAGAAAAAGAGAAAGGGAAAGAAAAAGAGAAAGAAAAAGAAAAAGAAATAGAGAAAGAAAAAGAAAAAGAGAAAGAGAAAGATCAAGGCAACAAGGCTAAACGTATCAATAAACATTTATTAACTTTAAAATTAAGATCAAGGTATTTTCGACCGACTCGGCATGCTAGTCAGTCTTTATATAAATTAATTATAAATGTTGATTCTTTAAAAGTGTTGGATTTGTCTTACAATAATTTAACTCTTTCAAATTTTGACAAACTATTACCAAAAGCTCTTCTTCAATCAAATTCAATCCAAAAATTAATTTTAGATTTGGTGACGCTAAATCAAACATTTTTAAAAAACTTATCCAAATATATTCTGAAAAGTAAACAATTAAAAAAATTATCTTTAAAATCAATAAAGGGGAAAAAATTAAACATCACTAATTTATTAATCAAATGTGCAAAATCAGAGACTTTAAAAGCACTAAGCATTTCTACGGAGAATACTTATCTTCAAAATTTTTTGATTAAAGGATTGGCAAAGGCATTGCCCCAAATGAATTTAATTGAAAAATTGGATTTAAGTTGTAATTCCTTTGATGATCAAACAATAGTAATGATTTGTAAATCGCTTTCACAAAATAACAATCTTATTGAATTAAATTTAAGTGGGAATAATATAATTGGTGATAATGATAATGAAAACAATAATAATAATTTAATTGAAGCCTTCAAAATAATTCTTAAAAAAAAAATTTTTCAAAAATTGATATTAAGCTATAATCCTATCAAATTAGAAATAATAAAAAATATTTTACAAATTTGTTCTCAAAATCCAAATATAAAAATTATAGATATATGCGAGACTGTTAAAAGGCCATTAAAATTTAAATTGCTCGAAAAATATTTACTTGCAAATCCACAATTATTTATTAAATTTGATCAAGAAATACAAAACGAAAAAATGAATAATATCTTTAATATAAGAAATTTACTTCAAAGAAATTTATCTAATAATAATCAAATAACAGATGAATTGTATGAGTTTTGGAAATCAGGCATTTTAACTGACTGTCAAATTAATGGTTTTAATTGTCATTCATTTTGGTTACAAAGAAGATGTAAGATGGATATTGGAAAAATACTAACAATTTTATCAAAAATTAAGAAAAAAGAAATTATTGAAAATTTTTTAATATGGGTATACTCTGGTACAATCGTTAATGTGAATTCATTTCTACAAATAACTAAATCGTTGTGTATAACAGATTTTCTTGGAAATTCCATTCAACAAGAATTTTTATCATTACATCAGGAACAAAAAACTAAAAATTTCAAAATTATTTTAAATGATGAAAGCTCAATTCAAATACATTTTTTTGTTTTGGTGGTTAGAAGTAAATTATTTAGAAACATGTTTCAATCAGTTGAGTCGGTTAATAAAATAAAAGATTATACAAACAAATCATTGATATCAATGAAATTACTTATTGATTATTTTTATACAAACAATATTTATTTGACTCGGGATTTTCATCAGGATCAATTACAAGCAATAAAAGTTCAATTACAAGATGCTGAGGATTATTACATTTTATCTAAACACTGCCATTTTAAAAAAAAATTATTTAAAAAAATTAATGAAATCATTTTCTAAAATAAAAAAAATGATTCAAAAAGTATCAAGGAAATTTTGTTTTTTTTTTTTTTTTTTTTTTTTTTTTGATTATTCTTTCTTTAGAATACTTTATACAATTCTTGTTTTATGATTTTTGTAATGATTTAATATTATTTAAAACAAATAATTGTTGAGTTCAATAATTTCAAAAAAAAAAAACTAGTTTTATGTTTTTGAATATTAAGGGACTAATCTCTATTAATTTTTTTTACCTAAATTTAATATGGGTTGAGATATTTTTTTGTCAATTTCTTAGATTTGAAAAACCTTGTTTATTTTCAATATTCTATATATTTCTAAATAAAGTCTCCTTATTTAGAAATTGGTCAAAAAAAAATAATATGGTGTAGTCCCATAACAAAATTTAAAGAATAAATATTATTAATAATTTGAAATAGTTTAAGTTTATGAATAAGATCAAATGTACATTTTCTGATGAAATTAGAATAAATTTCTTAACAAATGATGTGGGTAAATTGTTTTTTAAAACTGAAGGTCTCAATTAAAAATATTGGAGTGGTGTAAATAGATTGTAAAATATCTTAAAAATAATTAGTAAGAAGAAAAAAACTTTTGAATTAAAAATTAATTTGGGGTTGGGAGAGGATTTCATAGAAAGTTGTTGTTTCTAATGTATAACGCCGACTAAAAATTAAGTTGGTTGAAAATATATTATCCATTTGAGATCTTATTCTTTTTGATCTTGAATAAAAATTTTTTCTTGGGAAATAAAAACAAAATCAAAGATTACAATCAAATAAGTAACTTTATTTATATAGTACATCCGTGTATATAAGGCAAGTGTGAAATAATTTTATGAAAAAATAAATCAAATATCAAAATATTGGTACCAAAAAACAATTAAAAACTAAATTGAGGAAAGGGTGATCGAACTAAGATAAATTTGGGTTTTATTAATATATTTTACCTTTAAAAATTGAAATCTCAAGAAGAAAGTGAGATTTACACCAGATCTATTAGATCAAATAAAATAAAAAATCATCTTATGATTTAAAAAATCTTGAAAATCTATGATCATGAAAAGGAGGATAATAAAAAGAAGATAAAACCTTTTCCAAATAAACATTTCTGATTTTTTTTCTCGGGTTCTGAAATTGAAGAAGATTTTAAAATTGGAATATTTCCTTTGAGTGTCACAGATATTTTTGAAAAGTATTTTAGGGATGGGTAATCAAATATTGAATATAAACGTTTTTATAGTTAGCTAATTTTTTTTTTTTTTTCATATCTTAACATGACACTATCATCGATTTATAAATAATAATTTTATTTTGATTATTACTGTTGAAGATGATATGAGTGGTAATTTGTAAATCAACCGGTAAAGTGTCCAATCGCCACTTGGATCTCATCATTAAGGTTTTTTTTGTTCAAACGAAAAAAAAAAAATAGTTTTGAAGATTAGTTTGATGTTTAACAAATATTTATCGATTCACAAATTTTCTTTTAAATAAATAAATTGATTAATAATTATATTTCGTTTGGAAAAAATAATATGTTAAATAAATTACCATTTTTTTTCAAATTAAATTCATAAAACTCTTTTTTTGGTAAAAAAAAAAACTTTTTCACATGAAAATATCTTTTCAGGGATAAAGGTAAATATAAACCCAATTCCAAAAATTGGGGCACACCTTCAAAATCAATTTAATTCCAAGAAAAGTGATATTTGACTCTTAAATAGAAACATGAGATATTAACAATCAATGTAAATAATTTTAAAGTTAATTATTTATCATTTTTTTTCATTATTTTTTGATTTTTTTTGTATTCTTTTTTTTCAAATAAAAAAAAAATTTTCTTTTTTTTTCAAAACTTTTCGAAAATCTCAAAATCACTTTAAAATGAAATTTAAAAGTTTTCATTCTGATCACAAAAAAAATTTTTTTTTTCTCTCAAAAAGAAAAAAGATTCTTTTTTTATCGAGAAAAAATTTTTTTGAAAAAAAATCATCATTTGGCTTGCTAGGACACATGGCCTACAAACAGACCTTATTATTATTAATGGGAGTGTGAATACTGAATGTATTATTAATGATATTATCAAAAAAATCAAAGGAAATTCAACTCGCTAATTCAGAATATAGTGAGTTGAAATGGATTTTCCAAAAGGATGGAGCTTGTCCACATACCTCAAAAAAAAAAAACTCAAAATTACTTAAATCGGGGATGTAATTTTCTGGACCCTTGACTCCCAATTCCACAAGATTTAAATCCAATTGGGAATTTATGGATACTAAACTGAAAAATTGTAACCAAATAACGAAGAAGAATTTATTAAAATTTTCACTAATGTATGAAATACTTTGAGTTGGGAAACCTAAGATAATTAGTAAACTCTGTATTTAAAAGGATAGATTTAGTTATCAAAAGACAAGCTGAATCTATTAATAGTTTTTATTAATTTTTCTTTCAATAAAAATGGATTTTTTGGTAACCGTGTTCCAAAAATAGTGGCACACTTTTTTTTATTTTTTCTTTTTTATTTTTCGAATTGAATTTTAAATTTACTATAAAATATATAAATAGTATTAATTAAATATTTTCGGGTCTTTTATTATTTTAATGTTCAAATATCATATATTTTGGAGTATATTTTTATTAATGTAATTTTTTTTTGTGTCCCATTTTTTGGAATTGAGTTTAAGAGCAATTGGTATTTAAATAAAAGAATCGTGTTATTATGTGTTCTAGATTTTTATATTAGAAAATCTTCTTATATAAACAAGTTTTCTTAGAAATATTTCAGCATTTTGTTACAATTGGGATACAGATAAAAGGAAAATAATAAAATAAAACCATATAACAAACCAAAAACTTTTTTGCTAAATTTAATTATTTGATATTTTTTTGAATTTCCAAACGAGAAGTGCCAAAAATAATAGTAGAAATTATTTGAATATTAAAAAAAATGAAGGGAAATTGTTGATCAATAAACTTATACAGAAAAAAAAATATCCAATTTATTGTATTTTTGTAAATTAAATCAAGAAAAAATGGCAAAATAAGCATTTTTTTCGTATATTGGTTATTGATTGATCAAAGAGATATTTGTTATTCTATACTCAAATAATTTAGAGTAATAGTAGAATTTTTGATTTTTTTTTTTTTTTTTGGGAAACGTATTTCATTCTTGTAAAAGACTCTTATTTTTGATAACAGGTTGGAATAGGGAATTTAAGAAAATGAGAGTTTCTTCTTGATTGTTAATAACTGGTTATCATTTTTTTTTTTCAAAATTGGGATTCTAAAGATGTTGTTATGAATATAATTCATATGTTTTGGAGGCTACGAGGAGAAAAAAATAGTTTGAAAATGTATTTTAATCTTGAAAGGTTCGATTTTTTATTGAGTTGGCGAATTTCAAAACTTTTCATTCAAAATTTGAAATTCTTATTACAAAAAAAGAATAAAAAGGGGAAAAAAAACACAAAAAGAACTATTTTTTTTAATTTTCGTATATTATTTTTTTCTTAAATGTAGTAACTTAGTTTCACAGAAATTATACCCCCCCCCCATATGATTCAGAATTTAAAATTGCCCAATATATTTTTCTCTCTGTGTGATAATAAAATATTAATCATCAAGAAAAATGGATTAGATATTTTTTTCATCATTGTTCAAATAACAACAGATAATAAACTGGAATAGTTTTGATTTTTATTAGGAAGTTTAATAAAAATTATGAACATTGTTTTTCAAATTAGAAGTATGGGTAGAAATTCAGTTTTGAAAAGTTAATTTTGTACAAGTTATATCAGTTTTTTAATCATCAGATTTATCAAAAATTGAATTCTATTAAAAAATAAACCTAATAAAAGATTGCGATCTCATGAAACTTACAAAGAAATTTATTTTTTTTGTACCTATTTTTTTTTTAGAAACAGTCCTAACAATTTCAAATTATAAAGATTATTTTTTTTTATTTGGTATAGGATGTTGTAATCAAAATGATTTTTAATTACCTTATGATAAAGTGAAATTTTAATTAAAAAATTAAATCCGCCGTTAATGTCTTTGATTCTATACTCATTTTCATTAATTGGATTTACTTTTCTAGTTGAATTTATTGTCAAATGGGTTTGAAAAATTAACATCGGGTAAGAAAACTCTTTATAACCAGAGGTTTTTGGTGCAGTAATCTTAAAAAAATGTGTACTTTTTTTTTCTGATTTTGGGAAAATTAAAACTTTTGTAAAATAAAAAAGTTAAAAAACCTTCCAAACAGTCCTCACGTTTTTAAAACGGATTTAGTAGTTAGATTTAATATTTTTTTGGTTGAAGGGAAAGAATAAAAATGTAAAGTTAATTCCTTAACCCAGAGAAAGAATGGTTAAATTTGCAATTTAGGGTTTAAAACTATTTTATTTTGTTGGTGTGTATTCCCCTTGGAACAGAAAAACAGGAGTTGTATTTTTTGAAGAAAAGAACACAAAATAAAATAGCTTTTTGACCACAAAAAATAAAATTGCTTTCTTTTCTTTTTTCTTATTCGCAAGAAAAGCCAGAGGATTAAATTCATCACCCTTTTTTTTATTAACCTTTCAATTATTTTGATTTTAATTACTAAAAAATAATAAAACTTTGGAAATAGATATGTTTTTTTTTCATTTTTTAGCAAAGGATTAAGGGGGTTTGTTGAACCAAAATAATGAATCAAGAGTCATAGGAAAACTGTTTTTTAATCGAATTTCGATGTATATTTTGATTAAAAAAGATTCTTCTTAAAAAAATAAAAAAACAACCTTGTCTCCAAATATTAAGACATATTCATTTCTGTAATTATTATAATAAAGAAAATTGAGGAAAAAAAAAAAAAAAAATTTCAAATTTAAATGATTATTTATTGTAGCTATTTTTAATCAAAGGATAAATTAACTAAAATAATGGATTTATTGAAAAATAAAAAAAAAAAAAAAAGATCAAACAAAATAGATCGAAAAAATACTCAAAAAATAACAAATTGATCATCAAAAGAGATAATTAAATTAAAAGGCAAATAATAATAAACAAGCAAAAAATGAAATAATTGAAAAGAGCAAATGGTTTGCAGAAGAAACAATATCATCATCGTCGTCTTCAGATCCTTTTTGGATATTGATATTAAAAATATCTTCAGCGGTGTTACCACAAGTATCTGTAGCTATTACTTTTATTATGAAGAAATCTGCCTTTACGGGCGCCAAACCAGTGAATTCACCTGTTTCAGAGTCAAAATCCATCCAGCTCGGAAGATCCTCACCGGTCTTTTGTTCAGCGGTGTATTCTAATGGGAGATCATCATAATCTTGGAAGACTGTTTTATCAAATTTATAATCAAGCTGTGTGTTACCAGTGATTCTAGTGTCTGGATTTTCGCCGATCACCTGAACGGGGTAGTCATTGAGTGTTAAAACAAATTTCCCCGAGGCGTCGTTATCTTCACAGGAGTCCTTTGCTGTAACTTTAATTGTTAGTGGGTCACCACATTCGTTTGGAGCGGTACCAGAGAATTTTCTCTCAGCAGCATCAAATTCAAGCCAATCTGGTAATGAGCTACCGTCGTCCAGGGTAGCTGTGTATGTGATTGTCCCTTCTTCGGGATCTGTAAATACGGTGCTGTTAAAGATGTATTCGTATTCAGATTTAATATGCACTTCTTGGTCGGCAAGATCTTGATTTTTTGAAATTGGATCATTGACTACATCCATTCCAAAAGATTCAGATGCCGATCCTTGTGAATTTTGGGCTGTCACCTTGAGATCGATGTGAGTACCACAGCCGTCTGGTACCTGTCCTTTAAAATTTCGATCTGCATCAACAAATTCTAACCAGTCGGGTAAGTCGGTGCCATCGCTTTGTTCGGCGGTGTATGTCAATGAGCCACCAGTAAAGGTGTCAACATCGAAAATGAAGTCGTAATATTGTGTAGCAAGTGCTTCTTGATCATCGATCTCGTAGGCTTTTGATGGTGCCGAGTTATCAATTTGAATTTCAAAAGTGGTCGACTTGGTATTTGATGAACAAGAATCAGTTGCCGTAACTTCGATGATCCATTGCCCCGTCTCAGCGTCGGGGGCTGTACCGGTGAAGCGTCTTTGGTCGGGGTCAAATGATACCCATGATGGCAAAGTTGTTTGGGACTGTTCAACAGCAGTATAGGTGAGATCCTCATTTTCGCGATCATGGAAGCATTCAGCTAAAAATGTGTAGTCCAGTTCCTCATTTTTGATAATAGACTGATCGTCTAACGAGCGTTTCACAGTTGGCGCTTCGTTGGTGATTTCTAATTCGAAAATGTCGCTATTCGTAAAGCCACATTCATTGGTGGCAATGATCTTAAAATCAATCGTTTCCCCACATCCGTCCGGTGTGTCTCCGCTGATGATCATTGTTTTCTTGTCAAAGGTAAGCCAATCAGGTAAATCTCCACCTGAGGCCTCTTCTAAAGTGTAATCCAATTGTTGGTTATGTGGATCTGAAAAGGTGTCTTCTGGTATTTCGTATTCCCAGCTGGCGGTGGCAGAGTTGGCGTTTTGATCCGGAACATTGTTCTCAACCGATGGGTTTTGTGAGTGGATATGAATTTCAAAAAAGTCAGTTGCTTCACCTCTACAATTAGTTGCAGTGACACTAATATTGTATATACCCTCGCAATAATCAGGGGTGTTACCAGTGAAGTTTCTTCCATCAGGTAAAAATTCAAGCCACTTTGGAAGTGGTTCCCCGTCTTCTAAGGTTGCCTTAAACTCGAGACTATCGCCCACAAAGGAATCCTCTGGGAACACAAATTCAAAATAAGTGTTGGGCTCTCCTGTTCGATCCTCAATTGCGTTGTCAACATTTGGGTGTGTGTCGTCACATGTGTCGCAGCTTTGGCCTGCGTAGCCCTTAATACATTGGCAATATTCACTGCTTCTACATGCGCCCAGCCCGCCACAGTCAAAGGATGCATCGCATCCTGATTCTTCGTAGTGATCACCAGAGCATGCCCCGTAATTATGAACACCATCAGTGGTTAGCAAGTTTTGATTTTCTGGGTAACGCCAGATATCACCTGACTCGGTTTTCACCATGAAGTAGTAACTATCACAAGTGGCTGACCTTGTCTTTAAATATGTATACGTTGAGTCTCCTGAGGACTCGAGGGGGTATGATTCCCATTCCTCACTTCCCTCTTTTCGGTAGGCAACATACGCCCATTCTGGCTGCCTTGTTGGGTACGCTTTTTCGTAGTAATTCATAATGTACATAATATTGCTTCCTTCGTGGAAATGCGAGCCACTCGCAACGGGATGCTCAGGCTTGATAAAGAGCGTCTTTGGTTGCGCAAACTTGAAATCAATATGGTATTTGTAACTTGACCAGAAGTTATAAGCATAGCCAGAGCCAGTCTCCGATTTGCCATCGTCCATAACATAGTTCCTCATATCTGGATCTTCGTCATCGGAAACACAATTGGAAGAATCAGAACCCCCACACATAATATACTTGACAATTTCTAAACTGTCGCCATCCCATTCTCCTCCTGCAACACCAAACCATGTTAAACTTGAAAATTCATAACCTCTGAATTTTTTTTTTTTTTTTTTTTTTTTTTTTTTTTGAAATTTATGGAAGATTTTGGTTTCAATAAAATGATTATTGGATTGTTTAATCGTTTTTTTTTTTTTTATTTTTTGCTTTTGTAAAAGAAAAATGGGAAATAAAAAAAAGTTTACTCGGCTTCAACACGATCTTGTGGATAACTATCTCCGTCACCCTTTGCTTGAAGTACACGACGAGAAGCCATCCATTCTGCATGATTTTGTGCTGGTGTGAAAATTTTGGGATTTAAATAAACAGGATCACATTCAGGGTAATTGCTTCCTAAAATAGATGTGTCATTAAGAACATTTTCTCGAAAATAAACTTTGTCTTGTCTTACCCAATTAAGACCACAAATTAATGATCGTGACTATTGGTTTTTTTTTTTTTTTTGTTGAAATTTGTAACAAAAACAAATTAAGGTGAATTATTTTTATCAAGAAAACAAGAGTTAAAAAAAAAGAGAATTTTCTACCATACATTATAATTTGGGAGCCCGTCAACAGTGTCCCCATGGTTGTCTATTAATAACACACAAAAAAAAAAAAAAAAAAAAAAAAATTAAATGTTGGCAATGTGCTTAATTTCGAAAAAAAGTTTAATATTACCTCCAGAATCACGATTTGCACATAACGAAGTATGGCAAATAAGAAAACAAATAAAGAAAAAAGATAAAAAAAATTTCATAAACTTTAGTTATAAAAAGTAAAAAATGAAAACAATTTGAATTTTTTGTGCACACAAACTATAATATTTTACAAAAGTGAAAAGTAAAAGACAAAAATAACTTATTTTTGAAATATGAATCATTTGAGTAAAAAAGAGAATTGATTTCATTTGCTAAATGAGAAAACTTTTTCTTTCTCAAAGTATAGGACTAAAAGATTCTTTTGATGGAATTAATAGAACAATTGTTCTTTTCCAAAAAATAAACTTTTTTCGATAAACAAAATATTTTGGCTATTCGATGCGTTTGACCATTTACTTGGATAAAAAAAAAATTAAAGTTTCCAGAATATAACCAATGAATGGTTCATGAATCAAATTTTTTTTCTTTTGTAAAGCAAAAACAATTTATTGTAAAACCGAATAAGGGAAAATGTTTGTAAAAGATTATTTTTTTTAATGCTAACTTAAAAACAGATTTAGTTTTAATGAACAGAAACAAAATTACCAAATATAAAATTTCTCTTTGGATAGTTCTTGTTGATCTCTTTTTTTTTAGGAAATTCAATAAACAAGACTTGGGAATGAACTTGGATTGAAGACTGAAAAATGATACTGGTAACCAATTGTCAGACTTCATCTTTTTTTCCATTAAATTCCAAACTAAAGATTGGAATTTATATTTACTGTTTTTTACTCGTCTCTTTTTTCTTTTCTATTTGAGTAAACAAAAAATCCGAAACAAAAAGATTTGGAAAAAAGCTATTGAATTCCTTTTAAATATCAAACAATAGCAATTTACCAGAACTCCAAAGCACCTAAGGGGTTTAGTCATCCTTTAAAATTGTTTCACATCTTATCTTAAGGTTTGTCTCGAAAATTGCTTCTTGTTTCGGATCCTTGTTTGTTTGATCTTGAAAATTTTCTTCAATTTATTTTTTTTAAGGGACTAGTCTCTATTATTGTATTTTAACCAATTTCTAATTAAGGATTACTGATCTAGAAATAAGTATAATATTGAAAATAAACAGGGTTTTTTCAAATCTAAGTAACTGGTAAAAAATTGTCTCAATCTTCATTACGATTTAGGTAAAAAAATTGAATAGAGATTTGTCCCTTAAAAATTAAATAAAATAATCAAGTATTTTTATTTCAAAATTGGTCTGCCTTTAGGTATACTAATGGATAGATTGGATATTTACTTGGTACAAGAAGAAAATTCCAATCTCTTTCTTTTAAACTTAATATTATAGTCTTTAAAAAAATACCTGACTTGAAAATAATCCCAGGCAAGATTTTTAATTGTTAATATTAGTAAAATTTTTGTGGAATTGCAAATATTTAAAATCAAATCCGATTTATAACCAACCAAATTTTTTATGAACTTAGTAATAAACCTACCTTAAGTTCACCAAAGTAATTCTTTTTGGTTTGTTTTTGAAAAAAGCATTAGTTTTTACTTTTTGTACTGTTGAAAAAAATTACAAAACAATTTTGAGAAATCAACTTATTTTCCAAATGAGAAATTTATTAAAATGAATTCATTAAGTGTTATGTTTTCAGGTAAAAATGAAGTAATGTTATCTCAAGAAACTCTTGGAACAGTTCTATAACCCCAGTTAAATATACACATACATAATTTCGTTTATAAAAAAATAGTAAATTTTCTCAATTTTTACAATTCCCACCTTAAAGTTGCACCTCAAAATTTGATTTTAATTTATCCTATTTCCCCTTTCTGTCTCAAAATACAGCTATTATCCTATTACATACCGTTCCACTTTTAAGGCACAAACTTTCAATGGAATTTAAGGCACAAAAAATATCTCAAAATTAATGCACTTTTTTGGAATTTTTTTTTTACAATTTATTTTACTAGAATCTGAATTTAGTGCCTTAATTTGAGATTTTTATTTTACCTTAAATTTTCTCATAGTTTGCACCTTAAGAGCGGAACTTACTGTAATAAAAAAAAATTACTAGTTCAAATCTCCAGATATTTACTAATTATATGTTAAAAAAAAACAAATATCGTCTCAAAACCAATTATAAATGCACTTTTGGTATTTGAACAAAGTGTCTCTATAGAACTTTAAGATAAATTTTAGTTTCGGTAACTTGATATTACCAGTACAAAAACAATACTCCGACGTTTCTTAATATTTTTACAACTACTTTTACAAGTTTGTTATGCTTTTAAATTTGAATTTGCATCTTGGGGTCTTTTTTTTTTTTAAACATTTGAATTGAAAGATCTAGTTGAATTATTTTTTGTCTTGATTTTAACTTTAAAAATGAACAATTTTGAATTATTTCTTCAGATTGAAAACTCCCTTTGAGAATTGGTATACAAATACCACCATAACGCAACATAATACACAGTAAAACCCTTGCCTCTAAAAGTCTCATTTAATTTTGGAGAAAAATTAATAAAAAAATTGATAATTAAAGATTATATAAAAATAATTATATTAAATAAAAACAAATTTTATTTAAATAAAGAACATTTATTAACACTGTAAAAGAAAATAAAGATTTATTAATTTAGTTACAAATTTATTTGGGACATAATTATTAAATTTCTAAAACTAAAAACAAATATTTAAAAAAACCTCTAATTTGATAAATCAAATTAATTTTAAAATTGAGTTTATTAAAAATATTGGAAATTTGAGAATAAAATGTAAAAATATTAAATAGAAATCATTTTAAATAATAAAAATTCAGAAAACTCATACTTCAACTATTGAAAAAAAGCAAAAAAAAAAAAAAAAAAAAAAATAAAAATAATAAAATTTATAAGGGTATAATCTTTTGAAAAAAATTGACGCTTTCAAACCAAAGAAACACCGTAAAAGAATTTTTTACAGAGAAAATATTTCAAAAAAAAAAATACAAACTATAAAAGTAAAATGTAAAATTTTCTTGAAACTTTTTTACTATCCTAATTCATTATTTTCAGAACAACATTTTATCCAATCGGGTTATATATATATATATATATATATCGAAAAATAGTTAAATAATGAATTTGGGATACTAGATAATGTTAGGATAGTTTTTATAAGACAACACCAATAAACAAACCAGACCATGGTTTGAATAAAATAGAATTCAGACAAATTGTAAAATCAAAAAAAAATAAACAATAATTTTTTTGAATAATCCTGGAAAAAATGTTCATTTTACATTAAGTGATTGCAAAAATGAATATATATATATATATATATAAGTTTATTAAAGAAGGACCCCCCCCCCCCATTAAAATTCCAGTAATAATTACACATACTACCCATTTTGAAACTTATTAAATACCCTTTTTAGCTTTTGATTATATTAATTTTTTAATTTTTAATATATTAAACATATACATGTTCGACATACATACATACACAATTATATATATAAACACACACACATATACCTATATTTCAAAAGGAAACTATTAATAATATTTAAAAAGTAGCAGCTCTTGAATTAAAAAAAAATAAAGATCCAATATTAAAAAATATCTAAACCAAAATCAAAAACCAGGCAAACAATTCCAAAAATATTTTTTTTTCCAAGTCTAATATTAAAAAAACACAATTTATATTATTTTATGTTTTTACATGTAATTATTTTTATCTAAATAAAATAAAATAAAAAATAAAATGTAAAAACACAGATTGCTGTGTGTCGAAAATGTTGAACCAAGTGAAATAAAAAATGTATTTGTAAAAATGTAAAAATTTCATCAACAATTATTGATCGATCAAATGGATAGATACCATCAACTAATTATATTTAATTTTTCTATTTAAATAACTAAACCTTAAAATTCTATAATCAATGAAAAAAATTTTCTATAAAAAAAAAAAAAAAAACAGATCAGGTAACTGGAAAAAAGAAATCAAAAAAAAAAAAAAAAAGAAGAAAATTCAAAAAATAGAATAGTTTGTAAAATAACAATTATTACCAAATTGATATATGATATAAGATTGTTATTATTTCATCTATTAAAAGTGTATCCAAATTTTTATCATTTGGTTTGTATTCTATCAAATTATACATGTAGGTAAGTCCCACATTTTTAATTTTTTTTTATTTCAAATATTAACAATCATTAACAAAGTAGAAATTTCAATCAATAAAAGCACCAAAGTAAAAAAAAGAACTTTTGTGTTTTAAAAAAATAATGTTTTCAAAAAAAACAAAGAACAAAATATTAAATTCAATAGAAAATATAGAATTCTTAGATATAAAAATAAAATAATTTCTCAAAAATGAAATAAGAAAGAGCCCTGGATCGTAATACAAAGAAAAAAATCATAAATTATTAGATATTAAAAAAAATAATAATCAAAAAAAGATATGAAAATAAAGGATTCTACTTCCAGATAAAATTAAAAAAGTTCACAAATTACTTAAATTGATGTTCTTATGTATATGAAAAAAATAAAATACTAAAAAATAACTTTTAATTAATCTAAAAATTATTGAACGTAGAAATAGATGAAGATTTTGATCATTATAATAGAACCCACTCTATTAAAGAAACCAAATAATTTCAATTTAAAATTGAATTCTATTGAATAATAATTATTATTAATATCTTAGATATTTTTCAGAATAAAGTTAAAAGATTTATCTTTTTGTTGGTTAACGATAGAAATAATTATGATTATTTATTGGAATTTCGAAACAATAATAAAAAAATTTAGAATCGATATGGAAATTACCTACCCCAACCACAAGATAATAATAAAAAAATAGAAAATTAAAATTCATATGGAAATCGGTGGTTAATGAATCCGTTCACTACATATAGCAAAAATCTAATTTTTACCACGAATAAGTTCATTTCAAGGAAGACCAAATTGTCAGAGAAAAATTTTGGAAAAATAACCAAAAATGAACGAATATATATATATTATTTATACTATTCTTAAAAAATAAAATTTAACCATTTTAAAGATCCTTTTCTTTAAAAAACCGTTTTTGGAATTTTGAAAAAAAAAAAATTCGGAATATACCAATATATCATGATCCTCTTTACATGACCGGATTTCCAAAACACAAAAAAATCCATTTTTTTTTTTGAAACATTTTCATACAAAACAA